>BPTQ01000003.1:254842982-254848256 GCA_019973895.1 Chrysanthemum seticuspe | reverse complement strand
TTGGTAGGTGGGGCTCGGAGGGGAAGTACAGGAAGCTGTAGTCGAGTAGGGGTCGGATGTCAAAGGACATGAAGGGGAGGCTCGGGGTGGATGGTTCGAAGGGGGCTGTTGGGAGACGGCGTTGGGGGCCGCCCCCTGATGATGATGGGAAGATCACTGGGGGCACCGTGAATTCCTTTTTTGACGACATGGTGATGGTTTCTTGGATTAGGGTGGAAGGGATCTGGAGATTGGAGAAGGAGAGGATGAATATGATATTTGAGGGTGTTTAGGAGTTCGATTATTTTTTTTATTTTTTATTTTTTAAATGTTGTGTTAGATGATGGATCTTTGTAGTCGAATGAAACTAGTTGTTTGTTGAAGAAGTGCTTAGGCGTAGAAAACCAGCTTATGCGTAGAAAGGGGGCTGTTGGGTGTGGTGAAGGAAGTGTAGGCTGGGGATGAGCTGATGTCGAAGGACATGAAGGGGAGGCTCGGGGTGGATGGTTGGAAGGGGGCTGTTGGGAGACGGCGTTGGGGGCCGCCCCCTGATGATGATGGGAAGATCACTAGGGGCACCGTGAATTCCTTTTTTGACGACATGGTGATGGTTTCTTGGATTAGGGTGGAAGGGATCTGGAGATTGGAGAAGGAGAGGATGAATATGATATTTGAGGGTGTTTGGGAGTTCGATTATTTTTTATTTTTTATTATTTATTTTTTAAATCTTGTGTTAGATGATGGATCTTTGTAGTCGAATGAAACTAGTTGTTTGTTGAAGAAGTGCTTAGGCGTAGAAAAACCAGCTTATGCAGTAGAAAGGGGCTGTTGGGGGTGGTGAAGGAAGTGGAGGCTGGGGATGAGCCGATGTCGAAGGACATGAAGGGGAGGCTCGGGGTGGATGGTTGGAAGGGGGCTGTTGGGAGACGGCGTTGGGGGCCGCCCCTGATGATGATGGGAAGATCACTGGGGGCACCGTGAATTCCTTTTTGACGACATGGTGATGGTTTCTTGGATTAGGGTGGAAGGGATCTGGAGATTGGAGAAGGAGAGGATGAATATGATATTTGAGGTGTTTGGGAGTTCGATTATTTTTTATTTTTATTATTTTTTTTAAATCTTGTGTTAGATGATGGATCTTTGTAGTCGAATGAAACTAGTTGTTTGTTGAAGAAGTGCTTAGGCGTAGAAAACCAGCTTATGCGTAGAAAGGGGCTGTTGAGGGTGGTGAAGGAAGTGGAGGCTGGGGATGAGCCGATGTCGAAGGACATGAAGGGGAGGCTCGGGGTGGATGGTTGGAAGGGGGCTGTTGGAGACGGCGTTGGGGGCCGCCCCTGATGATGATGGGAAGATCACTAGGGGCACCGTGAATTCCTTTTTTGACGACATGGTGATGGTTTCTTGGATTAGGGTGGAAGGGATCTGGAGATTGGAGAAGGAGAGGATGAATATGATATTTGAGGGTGTTTGGGAGTTCGATTATTTTTATTTTATTATTTTTATTTTTTAAATCTTGAGCTAGATGATGGATCTTTGTAGTCGTAATTGAAATAGTTTGTTGTGAAGAAGTTCTTAGGCGTAGAAAACAGCTTATGCAAAAATGGGCTATTGGGTGAGGAAGGAAGTGGAGGCTGGGGGAGGAGCGCGATGTCGAAGATATTGAAGGAGAGGCCGGGTGGATATTGCAGGGGGCTTTTTGGAGACGGCGTTGGGGGGGGGGGAGGCCCGCCCCTAATGATGATGAGGAAGATCAACTAGGGGCACAGTGAAGTTCTTTTTGACGACATGGATGGTTTCCTTGGATTAGGGTGGAAGGGATCTTGGAGATTGGAGAAGGAGAGGATGAATATGATATTTGAGGGGTGTTTGGGGAGTCGAATTATTTTTTATTTTATTATTATTTTTTAAATCTTGTGTTTAGCATGATGGATCTTTGTAGTCGAATGAAACTAGTTGTTTGTTGAAGAAGTGCTTGGCGTAGAAAAACCAGCTTATGCGTAGAAAGGGGCTGTTGGGGGTGGTGAAGGAAGTGGAGGCTGGGGATGAGCCGATGTCGAAGGACATGATGGGGAGGCTCGGGGTGGATGGTTGGAAGGGGGCTGTTGGAAGACAGCGTTGGGGGCCGCACCCTGATGATGATGGGAAGATCACTAGGGGCACCGTGAATTCCTTTTTGACGAGATGGTGATGGTTATCTTGGATTAGGGTGGAAGGGATCTGGAGATTGGGAGAAGGAGAGGATGAATATGATATTTGAGGTGTTTGGGAGTTCGATTATTTTTTATTATTATTATTTATTTTATTTTTTTAAATCTTGTGTTAGATGATGATCTTTGTAGTCAAATGAAACTAGTTGTTTGTTGAAGAAGTGCTTAGGCGTAGAAAACCAGCTTATGCGTAGAAAGGGGCTGTTGGGGGTGGTGAAGGAAGTGGAGGCTGGGGATGAGCCGATGTCGAAGGACATGAAGGGGAGGCTCGGGGTGGATGGTTGGAAGGGGGCTGTTGGGAGACGCGTTGGGGGCCGCCCCCTGATGATGATGGGAAGATCACTAGGGGCACCGTGAATTCCTTTTTTGACGACATGGTGATGGTTTCTTGGATTAGGGTGGAAGGGATCTGGAGATTGGTGAAGGAGAGGATGAATATGATATTTGAGGGTGTTTGGGAGTTCGATTATTTTTATTTATTTATTATTTATTTTTTTAAATCTTGTGTTAGATGATGAATCTTTGTAGTCGAATGAAACTAGTTGTTTGTTGAAGAAGTGCTTAGGCGTAGAAAACCAGCTTATGCGTAGAAAGGGGCTGTTGGGGTGGTGAAGGAAGTGGAGGCTGGGGATGAGCCGATGTCGAAGGACATGAAGGGGAGGCTCGGGGTGGATGGTTGGAAGGGGGCTGTTGGAAGACAGCGTTGGGGGCCGCCCCCTGATGATGATGGGAAGATCACTAGGGGCACCGTGAATTCCTTTTTTGACAGACATGGTGATGGTTTCTTGGATTAGGGTGGAAGGGATCTGGAGATTGGAGAAGGAGAGGATGAATATGATATTTGAGGGTGTTTGGGAGTTCGATTATTATTTTATTTTTTTTAAAAATCTTGTGTTAAATGATGGATCTTTGTAGTAGAATGAAACTAGTTGTTTGTTGAAGAAGTGCTTAGGCGTAGAAAACCAACTTATGCGTAGAAAGGGGCTGTTGGGGGTGGTGAAGGAAGTGGAGGCTGGGGGATGAGCCGATGTCGAAGGACATGAAGGGGAGGCTCGGGTGGATGGTTGGAAGGGGGCTGTTGGGAGACGGCGTTGGGGGCCGCCCCCTGATGATGATGGGAAGATCACTAGGGGCACCGTGAATTCCTTTTTTGTCGACATGGTGATGGTTTCTTGGATTAGGGTGGAAGGGATCTGGAGATTGGAGAAGGAGAGGATGAATATGATATTTGAGGGTGTTTGGGAGTTCGATTATTTTTTATTTATTGTTTATTTATTTTATTTTTTTTAAATCTTGAGATAGATGATGGATCTTTGTAGTCGAATGAAACTAGTTGTTTGTTGAAGAAGTGCTTAGGCGTAGAAAACCAGCTTATGCAAAGAAAGGGGCTATTGGGGGTGGTGAAGGAAGTGGAGGCTGGGGATGAGCCGATGTCGAAGGATATGAAGGAGAGGCTCGGGGTGGATAGTTGGAAGGGGGCTGTTGGGAGACGGCGTTGGGGGCCGCCCCCTGATGATGATGGGAAGATCACTAGGGGCACAGTGAAATCCTTTTTTGACGACATGGTGACGGTTTCTTGGATTAGGGTGGAAGGGATCTGGAGATTGGAGAAGGAGAGGATGAATATGATATTTGAGGGTGTTTGGGATTTCGATTATTTTTTATTTATCATTTATTTATTTTTATTTTTTTTAAATCTTGTGTTACATGATGGATCTTTGTAGTCTAATGAAACCAGTTGTTTGTTGAAGAAGTGCTTAGGCGTAGAAAACCAGCTTATGCGTAGAAAGGGGCTGTTGGGGTGGTGAAGGAAGTGGAGGCTGGGGATGAGCCGATGTCGAAGGACATGAAGGGGAGGCTTGGGGTGGATGGTTGGAAGGGGGCTGTTGGGAGACGGCGTTGGGGGCCGCCCCCTGATGATGATGGGAAGATCACTAGGGGCACAGTGAATTCCTTTTTTGACGACATGGTGATGGTTTCTTGGATTAGGGTGGAAGGGATCTGGAGATTGGAGAAGGAGAGGATGAATATGATATTTGAGGGTGTTTGGGAGTTCGATTATTTTTTATTTTTTATTATGTTTTTTTAAATCTTGTGTTAGATGATGGATCTTTGTAGTCGAATGAAACTAGTTGTTTGTTGAAGAAGTGCTTAGGCGTAGAAAACCAGCTTATGCGTAGAAAGGGGCTGTTGGGGGTGGTGAAGGAAGTGGAGGCCGGGGATGAGCCGATGTCGAAGGACATGATGGGGAGGCTCGGGGTGGATGGTTGGAAGGGGCTGTTGGAAGACAGCGTTGGGGGCCGCACCCTGATGATGATGGGAAGATCACTAGGGGCACCGTGAATTCCTTTTTTGACAAGATGGTGATGGTATCTTGGATTAGGGTGGAAGGGATCTGGAGATTGGAGAAGGAGAGGATGAATATGATATTTGAGGGTGTTTGGGATTTCGATTATTTTTTATTTATTATTTATTTTTTTTATTTTTTTTAAATCTTGTGTTAGATGATGGATCTTTGTAGTCAAATGAAACTAGTTGTTTGTTGAAGAAGTGCTTAGGCGTAGAAAACCAGCTTATGCAAAGAAAGGGGTTATTGGGGGTGGTGAAGGAAGTGGAGGCTGGGGATGAGCCGATGTCGAAGGATATGAAGGGGAGGCTCAGGGTGGATAGTTGGAAGGGGGCTGTTGGGAGACGACGTTGGGGGCCGCCCCCTGATGATGATGGGAAGATAACTGGGGGCACCGTGAATTCCTTTTTTGACGACATGGTGATGGTTTCTTGGATTCGGGTGGAAGGGATCTCGAGATTGGTGAAGGACAGGATGAATATGATATTTGAGGGTGTTTGGGAGTTCGATTATTATTTTTATTATTATTTTTTAAAATCTTGTGTTAGATGATGGATCTTTGTAGTCGAATGAAACTAGTTGTTTGTTGAAGAAGTGCTTAGGCGTAGAAAACCAGCTTATGCGTAGAAAGGGGCTGTTGGGGGTGGTGAAGGAAGTGGAGGCCGGGGATGAGCCGATGTCGAAGGACATGAAGGGGAGGCTCGGGGTGGATGGTTGGAAGGGGGCTGTTGGAAGACAGCG
>BPTQ01000003.1:254825482-254832982 GCA_019973895.1 Chrysanthemum seticuspe | reverse complement strand
GTGTTTGGGAGTTCGATTATTTTTTATTTTTTATTATTATTTTTTAAATCTTGTGTTAGATGATGGATCTTTGTAGTCGAATGAAACTAGTTGTTTGTTGAAGAAGTGCTTAGGCGTAGAAAACCAGCTTATGCGTAGAAAGGGGCTGTTGGGGGTGGTGAAGGAAGTGGAGGCCGGGGATGAGCCGATGTCGAAGGACATGAAGGGGAGGCTCGGGGTGGATGGTTGGAAGGGGGCTGTTGGAAGACAGCGTTGGGGGCCGCACCCTGATGATGATGGGAAGATCACTGGGGGCACCGTGAATTCCTTTTTTAACGAGATGGTGATGGTATCTTGGATTAGGGTGGAAGGGATCTGGAGATTGGAGAAGGAGAGGATGAATATGATATTTGAGGGTGTTTGGGATTTCGATTATTTTTTATTTATTATTATTTTTTTTAAATCTTGTGTTAGATGATGGATCTTTGTAGTCAAATGAAACTAGTTGTTTGTTGAAGAAGTGCTTAGGCGTAGAAAACCAGCTTATGCGTTGAAAGGGGGCTGTTGAAGGTGGTGAAGGAAGTGGAGGCTGGGGATGAGCCGATGTCGAAGGACATGAAGGGGAGGCTCGGGTGGATGGTTGGAAGGGGGCTGTTGGGAGACGGCGTTGGGGGCCGCACCCTGATGATGATGGGAAGATCACTAGGGGCACCGTGAATTCCTTTTTTGACGACATGGTGATGGTTTCTTGGATTAGGGTGGAAGGGATCTGGAGATTGGAGAAGGAGAGGATGAATATGATATTTGAGGGTGTTTGGGAGTTCGATTATTTTTTATTTATTGTTTATTTATTTTATTTTTTTAAATCTTGTGTTAGATGATGGATCTTTGTAGTCGAATGAAACTAGTTGTTTGTTGAAGAAGTGCTTAGGCGTAGAAAACCAGCTTATGCGTAGAAAGGGGGCTGTTGGGGGTGGTGAAGGAAGTGGAGGCTGGGGATGAGCCGATGTCGAAGGACTATGAAGGGGAGGCTCGGGGTGGATAGGTTGGAAGGGGGCTGTTGGGAGACGGCGTTGGGGGCCGCCCCCTGATGATGATGGGAAGATCACTAGGGGGCAACCGTGAATTCCTTTTTTGACGACATGGTGATGGTATCTTGGATTAGGGTGGAAGGGATCTGGAGATTGGAGAAGGAGAGGATGAATATGATATTTGAGGGTGTTTGGGATTTCGATTATTTTTTATTTATTATTTATTTATTTTATTTTTTTAAATCTTGTGTTAGATGATGGATCTTTGTAGTCGAAATGAAACTAGTTGTTTGTTGAAGAAGTGCTTAGGCGTAGAAAACCAGCTTATGCGTAGAAAGGGGGCTGTTGGGGGTGGTGAAGGAAGTGGAGGCTGGGGATGAGCCGATGTCGAAGGACATGAAGGGGAGGCTCGGGGTGGATGGTTGGAAGGGGGCTGTTGGGAGACGGCGTTGGGGGCCGCCCCCTGATGATGATGGGAAGATCACTAGGGGCACCGTGAATTCCTTTTTTGACGACATGGTGATGGTTTCTTGGATTAGGGTGGAAGGGATCTGGAGATTGGAGAAGGAGAGGATGAATATGATATTTGAGGGTGTTTGGGAGTTCGATTATTTTTATTTTTATTATTTTTTTTAAATCTTGTGTTAGATGATGGATCTTTGTAGTCGAATGAAACTAGTTGTTTGTTGAAGAAGTGCTTAGGCGTAGAAAACCAGCTTATTGCTTAGAAAGGGGCTGTTGAGGGTGGTGAAGGAAGTGGAGGCTGGGGATGAGCCGATGTCGAAGGACATGAAGGGGAGGCTCGGGGTGGATGGTTGGAAGGGGGCTGTTGGGAGACGGCGTTGGGGGCCGCACCTCACTAGGGGCACCGTGAATTCCTTTTTTGACGACATGGTGATGGTTTCTTGGATTCGGGTGGAAGGGATCTCGAGATTGGTGAAGGACAGGATGAATATGATATTTGAGGGTGTTTGGGAGTTCGATATTTTTTATTTTTTTATTATTTTTTAAATCTTGTGTTAGATGATGGATCTTTGTAGTCGAATGAAACTAGTTGTTTGTTGAAGAAGTGCTTAGGCGTAGAAAACCAGCTTATGCGTAGAAAGGGGTGTTGGGGGTGGTGAAGGAAGTGGAGGCCGGGGATGAGCCGATGTCGAAGGACATGAAGGGGAGGCTCGGGGTGGATGGTTGGAAGGGGGCTGTTGGAAGACAGTGTTGGTGGCCGCACCCTGATGATGATGGGAAGATCACGTGGGGGCACCGTGAATTCCTTTTTTAACGAGATGGTGATGGTATCTTGGATTAGGGTGGAAGGGATCTGGAGATTGGAGAAGGAGAGGGATGAAGATATGATATTTGAGGGTGTTTGGGATTTCGATTTATTTTTTATTTATTATTTATTTATTATTTTTTTAAATCTTGTGTTAGATGATGGATCTTTGTAGTCGAAATGAAACTAGTTGTTTGTTGAAGAAGTGCTTAGGCGTAGAAAACCAGCTTATGCGTAGAAAGGGGCTGTTGGGGGTGGTGAAGGAAGTGGAGGCTGGGGATGAGCCGATGTCGAAGGACATGAAGGGGAGGCTCGGGGTGGATGGTTGGAAGGGGGCTGTTGGGAGACGGCGTTGGGGGACGCCCCCTGATGATGATGGGAAGATCACTGGGGGCACCGTGAATTCCTTTTTTGACGACATGGTGATGGGTTTCTTGGATTAGGGTGGAAGGGATCTGGAGATTGGAGAAGGAGAGGATGAATATGATATTTGAGGGTGTTTGGGAGTTCGATTATTTTAATTTTTATTTTATTTTATTTTTTAAATCTTGTGTTAGATGATGATCTTTGTAGTCGAATGAAACTAGTTGGTTGTTGAAGAAGTGCTTAGGCGTAGAAACCAGCTTATGCGTAGAAAGGGGCTGTTGGGGGTGGTGAAGGAAGTGGAGGCTGGGGATGAGCCGATGTCGAAGGACATGAAGGGGAGGCTCGGGTGGATGGTTGGAAGGGGCTGTTGGGAGACGGCGTTGGGGGCCGCCCCCTGATGATGATGGGAAGATCACTAGGGGCACCGTGAATTCCTTTTTTGACGACATGGTGATGGTTTCTTGGATTAGGGTGGAAGGGATCTGGAGATTGGAGAAGGAGAGGATGAATATGATATTTGAGGGTGTTTGGGAGTTCGATTATTTTAATTATTTTATTTTTTTATTTTTTTAAATCTTGTGTTAGATGATGGATCTTTGTAGTCGAAATGAAACTAGTTGTTTGTTGAAGAAGTGCTTAGGCGTAGAAAACCAGCTTATGCGTAGAAAGGGGGCTGTTGAGGGGTGTGAAGGAAGTGGAGGCTGGGGATGAGCCGATGTCGAAGGACATGAAGGGGAGGCTCAGGGTGGATGGTTGGAAGGGGGCTGTTGGGAGACGCGTTGGGGGCCGCCCCCTGATGATGATGGGAAGATCACTGGGGGCACCGTGAATTCCTTTTTTGACGACATGGTGATGGTTTCTTGGATTAGGGTGGAAGGGATCTGGAGATTGGAGAAGGAGAGGATGAATATGATATTTGAGGGTGTTTGGGAGTTCGATTATTTTTATTTATTATTATTATTTTATTTTTTTAAATCTTGTGTTAGATGATGGATCTTTGTAGTCGAATGAAACTAGTTGTTTGTTGAAGAAGTGCTTAGGCGTAGAAAACCAGCTTATGCGTAGAAAGGGGGCTGTTGAGGGTGGTGAAGGAAGTGGAGGCTGGGGATGAGCCGATGTCGAAGGACATGAAGGGAGGCTCGGGGTGGATGGTTGGAAGGGGGCTGTTGGGAGACGGCGTTGGGGGCCGCACCCTGATGATGATGGGAAGATCACTAGGGGGCACCGTGAATTCCTTTTTTGTACGACATGGTGATGGTTCTTGGATTAGGGTGGAAGGGATCTGGAGATTGGAGAAGGAGAGGATGAATATGATATTTGAGGGTGTTTGGGAGTTCGATTATTATTATTTTATTATTATTATTATTATTATTATTATTATTTTTTTTTGATTATGAATGTATAGTTTTTGTATAAATCACACTTTTAGTAAAAACTCATAGGTTACAAAAAGGGGGCTGTGGGGGTGCTCGAAGCAACTGAGCCCCCACACCTCTAGCATGGTAAAACCAATCCTATTAAAGATATGAACTGCTGCACGCGCTCCAATGTCCTGGGTCATAGAGATCGTCGAATACGCTTAGTAAGGTGACTGCATCTTTCTCAGTTCTCCAAAATGAAGAAAAGAGAAGGGGAGAAACCCATATCCAATATTATTATTATTATTATTATTATTATTATTATTATTATTATTATTATATTATTATTATATTATTATTATTATTATTATTATTATTATTATTATTATTATTATTATTTTAAATCTTGTGTTAGATGATGGATCTTTGTAGTCAAATGAAACCTAGTTGTTTGTTGAAGAAGTGCTTAGGCGTAGAAAACCAGCTTATGCGTAGAAAGGGGCTGTTGGGGGTGGTGAAGGAAGTGGAGGCTGGGGATGAGCCGATGTCGAAGGACATGAAGGGGGAGGCTCGGGGTGGATGGTTGGAAGGGGGCTGTTGGGAGACGGCGTTGGGGGCCGCCCCCTGATGATGATGGGAAGATCACTAGGGGCACCGTGAATTCCTTTTTTGACGACATGGTGATGGTTTCTTGGATTAGGGTGGAAGGGATCTGGAGATTGGAGAAGGAGAGGATGAATATGATATTTGAGGGTGTTTGGGAGTTCGATTATTTTTTATTTTTTATTATTATTTTTAAATCTTGTGTTAGAATGATGGATCTTTGTAGTCGAATGAAACTAGTTGTTTGTTGAAGAAGTGCTTAGGCGTAGAAAACCAGCTTATGCATAGAAAGGGGGCTGTTGGGGGTGGTGAAGGAAGTGGAGGCTGGGGATGAGCCGATGTCGAAGGACATGAAGGGGAGGCTCGGGGTGGATAGTTGGAAGGGGGCTGTTGGGAGACGGCGTTGGGGGCAGCCCCCTGATGATGATGGGAAGATAACTGGGGGCACTGTGAATTCCTTTTTTGACGACATGGTGATGGTTTCTTGGATTCGGGTGGAAGGGATCTGGAGATTGGTGAAGGACAGGATGAATATGATATTTGAGGGTGTTTGGGAGTTCGATTATTTTTTATTTTTTATTATTTTTTTTAAATCTTGTGTTAGATGATGGATCTTTGTAGTCGAATGAAACTAGTTGTTTGTTGAAGGAGTTCTTAGGCGTAGAAAACCAGCTTATGCGTAGAAAGGGGCTGTTGTGGGTGGTGAAGGAAGTGGAGGCCGGGGATGAGCCGATGTCGAAGGACATGAAGGGGAGGCTCGGGGTGGAGGGTTGGAAGGGGGCTGTTGGAAGACAGTGTTGGGGGCCGCACCCTGATGATGATGGGAAGATCACTGGGGGCACCGTGAATTCCTTTTTTGACGAGATGGTGATGGTATCTTGGATTAGGGTGGAAGGGATCTGGAGATTGTAGAAGGGGAGGATGAATATGATATTTGAGGGTGTTTGGGAGTTCGATTATTATTATTATTATTATTATTATTATTATTATTATTATTATTATTATTATTATTATTATTATTATTATTTTAAATCTTGTGTTAGATGATGGATCTTTGTAGTCGAATGAAACCAGTTGTTTGTTGAAGAAGTGCTTAGGCGTAGAAAACCAGCTTATGCGTAGAAAGGGGCTGTTGGGGTGGTGAAGGAAGTGGAGGCTGGGGATGAGCCGATGTCGAAGGACATGAAGGGGAGGCTCGGGGTGGATGGTTGTAAGGGGGCTGTTGGGAGACGGCGTTGGGGGCCGCCCCCTGATGATGATGGGAAGATCACTAGGGGCACCTTGAATTCCTTTTTTGACGACATGGTGATGGTTTCTTGGATTAGGGTGGAAGGGATCTTGAGATTGGAGAATGAGAGGATGAATATGATATTTGAGGGTGTTTGGGAGTTCGATTTTTTATTTATTTATTATTTTTTTATTTTTTTAATCTTGTGTTAGATGATGGATCTTTGTATTCGAAATGAAACTAGTTGTTTGTTGAAGAAGTGCTTAGGCGTAGAAAACCAGCTTATGCGTAGAAAGGGAGCTGTTGAAGGTGGTGAAGGAAGTGGAGGCTGGGGATGAGCCGATTTCGAAGGACATGAAGGGGAGGCTCAGGGTGGATGGTTGGAAGGGGGCTGTTGGGAGACCGCGTTGGGGGCCGCCCCCTGATGATGATGGGAAGATAACTAGGGGCACCGTAAATTCCTTTTTTGACGACATGGTGATGGTTTCGTGGATTCGGGTGGAAGGGATCTCGAGATTGGTGAAGGACAGGATGAATATGATATTTGCGGGTGTTTGGGAGTTCGATTATTTTTTATTTTTTATTATTATTTTTTAAATCTTGTGTTAGATGATGGATCTTTGTAGTCGAATGAAACTAGTTGTTTGTTGAAGAAGTGCTTAGGCGTAGAAAACCAGCTTATGCGTAGAAGGGGGCTGTTGGGGGTGGTGAAGGAAGTGGAGGCCGAGGATGAGCCGATGTCGAAGGACATGAAGGGGAGGCTCGGGGTGGATGGTTGGAAGGGGGATGTTGGAAGACAGCGTTGGGGGCCGCACCCTGATGATGATGGGAAGATCACTGGGGGCACCGTGAATTCCTTTTTTAACGAGATGGTGATGGTATCTTGGATTAGGGTGGAAGGGATCTGGAGATTGGAGAAGGAGAGGATGAATATGATATTTGAGGGTGTTTGGGATTTCGATTATTTTTTATTTATTATTTATTTATTTTATTTTTTTTAAATCTTGTGTTAGATGATGGATCTTTGTAGTCAAATGAAACTAGTTGTTTGTTGAAGAAGTGCTTAGGCGTAGAAAACCAGCTTATGCGTTGAAAGGGGGCTGTTGAAGGTGGTGAAGGAAGTGGAGGCTGGGGATGAGCCGATGTCGAAGGACATGAAGGGGAGGCTCTGGGTGGATGGTTGGAAGGGGGCTGTTGGGAGACGGCGTTGGGGGCCGCCCCCTGATAATGATGGGAAGATCACTAGGGGCACCGTGAATTCCTTTTTTGTCGACATGGTGATGGTTTCTTGGATTAGGGTGGAAGGGATCTGGAGATTGGAGAAGGAGAGGATGAATATGATATTTGAGGGTGTTTGGGATTTCGATTATTTTTTATTTATTATTTATTTATTTTATTTTTTTTAAATCTTGTGTTAGATGATGGATCTTTGTAGTCAAATGAAACTAGTTGTTTGTTGAAGAAGTGCTTAGGCGTAGAAAACCAGCTTATGCGTTGAAAGGGGGCTGTTGAAGGTGGTGAAGGAAGTGGAGGCTGGGGATGAGCCGATGTCGAAGGACATGAAGGGGAGGCTCTGGGTGGATGGTTGGAAGGGGGCTGTTGGGAGACGGCGTTGGGGGCCGCCCCCTGATAATGATGGGAAGATCACTAGGGGCACCGTGAATT
>BPTQ01000003.1:254694613-254810413 GCA_019973895.1 Chrysanthemum seticuspe | reverse complement strand
AGGAGTTACGCGTAAGTAGGGAAAACACTAAAGTTATGCGTAGACAAAAGTTAGGCGTAGAAACGTAGGCGTAGGATTACCTTATGCGTAGACCTTAGTTTACGCGTAAAGTGAATCTTATGCGTAGGATTTCTACGCGTAAGCTTATGCTTATGCGTAATTTTAGGGTTTTTGCCCAAATGATCTTTTACACTTCACAGTGCAAAAGATATCCAAAGTCGACGTATTTTCAGACTTATCCAAGTAAGAAAACACGGAATAAACCAGAAAATTGAAGATCAAACCAAGGAAAATCTTACGCGTAATTTTAGGGTTTTGATACGCGTAGGATTACTCGTAATTTTGATTTTGCCCAAAGTTGTTTCTAAACCAGTTTTTGTGTGATGAAATAGCTTCAATAACACCAAAATAACACAAAAGTGTGAAACTTGATGATCCAAAGCACTCAAAACAGTTATGCGTAGAAATACACACACGTATAGAAACTAGTTCAAAAACAATGATCCACGCATAAAGTTTGAAACTTTTTGCCAAAAACAAGTATTTTAACACCTTAAAACGTTGAAAGTACAAGAATCTTGGATTAAAAAGTGTAAAAAACAAGTTTTTAAGATAGCTAAAGAATGCGTTAACTTTACGCGTAAGACCCAAAACCAAAAACTTCAAAAACAAATGAGTACACCCAACTATTTGGCGATTGATACCACTGTTAGGTCACTAGTTTTACAAACACAAGTTATAAGAGAAGAGATAAAGGCGGATGAACAAGTATCACACACACACACGTTGATATGAAGACCGGTTAGGCGTAGAGAGTATGTGAAAAGAAAACTTGAACAACCAACCCTCAAATGAGGGTTTACAAGATTATTTATAGGAGGGAAGCTAGGGCAACACTCCTAGTTCCCATCCTTTCTTATGTGGGCTTGGGCCTAAGCTTATGGGCCTTCTACATAAGCTTGACCTTAAACAAACATAAAGGCCATAATAAAGCTACCTATTACATATGAAATATAAATACTTGAAATACTGTTTAGGAGTGATTCTAACAACATGAATAAGCGCTTAAGCCGGAAAAGAACCCAGAAAGAAATTTGGCTTAAGGGGTGTTTGGGTTAGCTTATTTTATGGGCTTATTGGCTTATCAAGATTTAGAAAACCCAATAAAGCTCACACTTTTTCACCTTATAAAGTGCTTATATAAACCCAAAAAATAAGGTGAAAATTTGAACACAATGATAATATCTTTTTTAACGAATTTAAGGTTTAGGTACTCATTGATGAGGTTTTTGATGTAACTCATCATAAACATAGCAAAATAACTGTTTTGGTAATGATATTTTATATGACTTAATTGTTAGGTATAAAGTAATAATCTTATAGGGGGTTTTTAATTTCAATACACCGTCTAAAAGTCCCGATTTTATATCCTAAATAAAACTATCTTCATTGGCAATCTTATAAGATGTTACAATTTATTACTATTTTAGTTACTCTTCTATAAAACGTAATTTTATATTATAAATGATTGTGGGACATATCACCTAACGCTCTTAACATGTAATAAAAAAGTTTTGAAATTAAGTACCTTGTTACAACATTAACACCTAATTTCAACTATAAATTTTATTAATGATAATATCCAAGTAAAAAAATCATGCGAGTTACTTATTTAATAATTGGCAATTAGTGACTAATAATTATCAAAGCTAGGATAATCATAAATCAGTAAAAGAACGCGAAACTGGGATGCCGACCGTCTCGTCCAGGACATGTACTACAAGAAAAAAGGGCTATAGTGACGACAGGAAAATCATCACTAAAGGTGGAAAAGTCGTCACTAAACCGGTTTAGTCACGAAAATCAAGGTCGTCACTTGTCGTCACTATAGCTCCGTCACTAAGTTAATAGTGACGAAACTGGAATTTGACACTAAATTTAGTGACAAGCTAAAGTCGTCACTTATGGGTGTGTGACAACACATTTCGTCACTTAATCTTCGTCACTGAAGTGGCTAAAGTCGTCACTATTTGATGCGATTAGTGACGAAAGAAAGGCGTCATTTTTGGTTGAACCAAACAGAACCTTAACGTTCAATAGTGACGATAATATTTTGGTATTATTATTGCTGCAAAAAGTAAAACTGATAATATTACGAAATCCGGATGATAGACAACAAAAACATTGTTGTATTAGCATAATCTATTTTTCTGTTATGCAAACAAATACAAACCATCTGAAATTTACAATATCACTGAAAACACATAACCACAACCAAAAAAAAAGTCTGTACAGTATATACAATAACAAAGCACTTGGTGAAGGCTGCTACTTTACTTCTTGACCAATATTTATTAGCATTTCCTTACGACTGACGGCCATCTGAAATACAATAACACACGTTTAACATGAGAAATACCGAAAAATGTTATGTTATTAATATTACACTTATTCTTACCTCGTTAACTACATTAGTCATACACAATGCATCGTATATGTGCAAAATCCTAACCCCATAAGTGATAAAACAAAGATAACCTGCATCTAAACTTCTTTATAACCTCTCCTCTCTGTCATTTGCCAATGTCTCCAAATGATATTTCTTAAATATTTTATATAACCGGAATACATTGCATAAGAAATAAGCTTTAATTTATTTGAATAAAGTTACAGTAAACAGTGTGAACATATTTTGCTTATTTTTGCTTTACAAAGGTTACCAGGAAAAGACCACTTAAACCTAGTAAGGTATGCAAAGTAATCATGTGTGTGTTGATCGTATACAAGATAATTCTACTTCTAGGCTCTGAGATGAATTGAGATGGCAAGTGGCGATATTTTAAAAAAAAATACAAAACTACAGACTGAAAACAAAATGCAATAGATTCACCAGTTCTAGTTCAACTCTCTTTTGCTTCAATGCACACGAGTTTTGATAGATTAGGCTTAAAATGGTGGATTTGGTATTTCAAACTAAAAGACATATAATCAAAAAGTATTATTAGTTAAATACTTCAAAAAGATTCATCTTAATAATCTTGACTAGTTCAATGATCATGTAGCTTAGCTAAAACTAGAGAATTGAGCTGACCTTAGACCTTGCGTAGTAACTTCATGGCACCAAGAGGATAATACTTACTCGCAAAATAGTGTAAATAATAACACTAACATTTCGGTGTATAGTCCACAAGTACCTGTGAGATCGCACATTGACTTTAGTCCACAAGTACCTGTGAGATCGCACATTTCGGTGTATAGTCCATTGCATTATCATCACCTGCAAAAACATATAATTGACTCAGAATAGTAACGAGAGAGCTGGGACAGAATGAGAGATAGAGTACCATGTTTGTTCACTGCATAACAGGGGAAATGGGCATTATTTAAAGATATATGGCGTACGTATAAGTTAATAATATCAATATCATATCATCGCATTCCCATACTTAACAGCAAATTCGAAGCCCCACAACATTTTTGAAAATTGCTAGTTGACTTGAGGCAGATATGAAGGTGCCACGCAAAACCCCACCCACATTTACGTATAATCTACTAATATTAAGAAAGGATACAAGAAACTTTAAACATGACTTGACTGTAATTAGTTGATCAGGTTCTTAATGTTATTTGGAAGAACTCTCTACTAGCCATGATCAGAGGATCTGGTCACACTCAAAAGGGGTGAAAAGTTAGCCCTGAAAAATTTATCACTTTATTTACAGAGCAAAATGAGGGGAGAGGGTTGGTAAAAACCCGCGGAGCTATTTCCTTAAGTAGGACATTGCTTTAACCAAACCATACACAGTTTTCCGATGCTGATTAGCAGCAAGTAAATATGTGTGCGTGTGTGTAGGAGAGGGGGAAAGAGTGAGAACCTGCATCTTCAGTTGTATGAGTCCCAGGCGCTACCCTGATGTCAACCTAAACAAATAAAACAATTCTTATAATAAGGAGTAATATAGAAACATTAACAATACAAGTGTAAAAGAAGACTGTAAGTTATAACGGATGTCATCATGATCAATATGCATACAATTCATCACTAGACTTTGGCACATTTTGATGAGTATCCAACATTTTAGGTTACGCGTCATATGGCAAAATTCAGTATGGTTCATAAGAAATAAATAAAATGATCACCTAGGCAACAGAAAATGCACTTTCCAAACAAAAAACAATAATTGTGGCCATGCTGCAGTGCTCAACTGTTTGGCGTAAATGTAACACTGCAAGAAAATAATCACATTTCCCTTCAACTTACAAATTACGAAACTAACTAAAGCAAAATGTAAGCAGACAAGAAAAAAAAACTACATACCGCACATAACTGCGCTTATCATCTACCTCAATGGCATCCTCTGTAATAACTTTCAAATCTTCTAGAGAATAAGGATGCTCAGGATCCTTAATATCTCTAATATGTTGTAAGCACAAGTTAAGGACAATACATAAGGACAGTTGGATTAGCTTGATTTTATGGGCTTATCTTCAGCTTATTAGCTTATGGGCTTATTAAAACTATTATCGGGAAGGCTTGACCGTTAAAAAATACATTTTTTTCTTCTTAATCTTTGTGTCGTGGTACTTCATTAAAAACTACTGTGTCTCAAACATATATAAGCGAAAGCTAATACTTTTCAGGATAATACCAAGACAACTAAATAACGTATAATACAAGTTTTATCAAAACAATAAATTAGAAAACATTAACTACACAAGTCTACTTTTCATCGCTAATGACAATCTGATGGAACAAAGTATCTATCATTTTCTAGAGGACATGGTTACAGTATCTATCAGCAATTTATTTTTGTTTTGACACAAGCTAGGTCTACAACTTTACACATAGCGGCACTAGTGGGGCTCCTTATTTATGTCATACGTACACTAGCCATAATTCTAGCTCACAATTCATGTTATGGGGTAGCCACTTGATTATTAGTTACCTCTATTGGATATGATTAGTATTTACTAAATACTAATCATATAAGTTGTTATTAGTTACCTCTATTGGATCTCCGACAAGAAAAGATCATTGTATAAATGTCTTGTGCAGAAAAAGGAATTGCGGACAACCTTCTACTAAGTCCCCGTCAGGCCTGATTGCTTTTTCATTCACAAAGGCTACATCATACAAAAGACTAGGTTAGCCGAAATAGAGTTATTTCTATTTAAAATTTTCTGAACCATCTTCTACTTCATGTACTAATTACGTCTACCTGGAAACCATAACAACGATCGCGGTCAATTTCCCCGCTTCGCTTCCCGGTTAGGCGCTCAGCGTCTTCTGTAAACCAACCCACTTGTCCAAGTTTTCTGTAAACCAACCCACTTGTTCATCGATCCATTAGTCCAAACTTGTCTGGTAGCAGACAGCAAGTAAGCAAACATTTTTTTTTTGCCATAATTCGATTATCAAAAAAGTAAAGAACAAAAAACTAGAAACTATAGATACTTGACCCTCGTTTTTTCACAATATTTTCCGTTCGTCTGAGCTCGGTCATTAAACAAAGTAGTAAAGTGTTGTTAATGTTACTAGACATTTTATCAAACACTTGGTATGCAATGTTTTAATATCCAATATCCGGTTCCACTAAACGTAACTAATCCGCTAAACCTAAACTTTCTAAAGTCAAACAAGCAATCAAATAACCAAAATTTTAGACCTAAACCTTTTCGATATTAGGTCAAAATCAAATAGGCAATCAAATCAACTAAACCTGAAGTTCATTGACTCAAATACATAATCAAATCAACAATCAAACAAGTAAATTAAACACAAACACAAACGAATTATTCAACGAATATACAAAAATTTCAGACAAGTGATATAATATCTTCGAAATTAAATGAAATTAACGCGTAATAATTAGGGATTAGAAATAACCTCCGAAAAATTAGGGCAAAATAGTGAAAAGTTGATTCGGAAGATGTTAGCCATGGCGGAATAGTGTTAGTGTGTGAAACTGTGAAGAATTGAGTGTTTTTAGTGTGTGAAACTGTGAAGAATTGAGTGTTTTTAGTGTGTGAAACTGTGAAATGGGGGAGGAGGAGAAATGAACGAAAAATGATAGGTATCCGTGTTTTTTAATATTTAGGCATTTTGTCAATTTAAGTCCCTGTGCTTTTAAGTGTTGGATAGCAAAATAAGAACATGTATTTGTTCAAGTGAGTGACGAATAGTTTCGTGACTACCAATCCAAAAATTAGTGACGAAAACTTCGTGACTAAGCACCGTAACCAGAAATGAGTTACACGGTGACAATAAGTACTTGACTTAGTGACCGATACTTCGTCACTAACATGTATGTTAATGACAACTTATTACTTCGTCACTAAATATATGCAAAGTAACGAGATATAGTGACGACAATTCTACATCGTAACTAAATTGTGTTTTTAGTGACAAAAAATATAAGTCGTCATTAAATTCTCGTCACTATAGCCCCTTTTTTTGTAGTGCCTCTTGCTCCGGCTGTACGTGAGTGGCTCAAGTCTCGTTAGAGATATGTGAGATAAGATTTGTGAGATAGGTGGTGTAGGTCGTAAAAATTTGCCGTTCTATAAAAATAAAATAAAATAAAAGAAGGAAAAAAAAAAAAAAAAAAAACTTCCAAAGTCCAAATCCCACAAGAATTAAACAACTTTTAGGAACGTTGCGTAAATGTGTTTTGGTTTGCGTTTCTGTGCAGGATATAGCAAGGAGGACATTAAGGTGCAAGTTGAAGAAGGGAATGTGTTGGTTGTTAGAGCCGAAAGTGGAAAAGATGAGATAACGAAAGAAAAGTATAAGGAGGCTGTTTGGCATGTTTCTGAGAGGGTAACCGGAGGAGGACTCGATGGTTTTACTAGACAAATTGAGTTACCAGAGGATGTGAAAGTTGATCAGATAAAAGCTCAGGTCGAAAACGGACTTCTCACTGTTGTTTTGCCGAAAGATCTAAACCCTAAGCCTTCCAAAGTTCGCAACATTCATGTTTCTAGCAAGCTCTAGTCATCACTGTGATGTTTGATACATATTGTGTGATTGTATCGTCTGTTCATGACGTTTAGCTTGTGTTATTTATGAACTTTTGGTTCTCCGTTAATTAGCTTAACATACTTGTGTACCTGTTACTATGTGTTATTGTCCTACATACTTTGATTAACGTAAGTACTTGAGAAAGTTTGTGGACGTTTACAGAGTGCGGGTCTTTGTTTCATGATATATAGCGCTTAATCAAACAAGTTTAATGTTGAAGCAAATTCCTGTCGTTCGGCTTGACCTGAAAGTTAAGCTTCTATCAACGGTTCCGGAGGAAAATGCGAGTTCCTTCCTGCACAATGGACAACGCGCGTTAGCCTCGTCCTGGGTGATATCCAGGACCAATCTCCGGTGTGAGAGTAAGAAAGGGGTAATAAATGTGGTAATTAATGTAGTAGTTAATGTGGGTGTGTGTATTCAATGCAAAACATTAAATGTGTTGGGGTATTTATACTACCCCAACTATGTACCTGTGTTACTGTTCCGCTACTGTTCGCGCAGACCTATATTACCTGCCTGTAGGTCTACAGCCACCCTACTTGATAGGCCACGTGGTAAGATTCCCGTAAAACCTTGTCACTGTTATCTGCCGTTCGGACGGTAGAGAATGCCGTTCGGCCGATGATCTTGCCGGACACCAGGACGTCCGGACACATACGCCAACATGTCCCCCCTAGTATTGTATCACCGGGTGAAAACCGGTGGTGCAATACTTACAATTATTTTGTCTTATAAAAAAGAATGTTTTTCTCCGGCTGGCTGTGGGTCTTAGTTCCTTCTGTGGGTATTGGGCTGTTCTGATGGGCCTGGCCATTTGTTGGGCTTTTGTCCGGGCTTCTCTGCCTCGTAGATTAACGTGGACGGGCCAGATTGCGCCACGTCACTTTTTTACTCATTGATTGGACGTCTGGACAGCCTGTTAGGGTTTTCACCGCCTATATAAACTCACTTTTTACCACAGTTCTTTTTTCACACACTTCACCTGTACTTGAATCGCCTTCACTTGCCGGACGTCTTCTCTATATTCATAAGGTTTGTCTCGTTCTCCCCTGTAATTATTTGTACATTTCCCTTCGGCATCCTTTTAGTCGTCCGGATTGGGTATTGGCAACTGAGCCAAGATCATAAGGGTTGCCAAGGTCTTGCCGACAGGCTTTTCGCCGCCGAGGGCAAAAATGGAAGATTGTCCGAGGAATTACAGAAGCTGGACACCGACCTGAAGGCTAGTGTTGATAGGGAGAAAGGTTTGGAGGAGGAGGTTGACAGGCTAACCTGAGACAGGAATGAGTGGATGGAGACTTCTGCTGCACATGCCGAAAAGATTAGGAAACTGGAGAGTGAGTTGAATGCTAAAAACCAATCTTTGGCATCTCTGCAGGTGGAGAAGGGCAAGTTGGTTGCCGAGGTTGCTCAGAGCGAGGTCGTGAAGCAAAACACTGTTCGGTGTCTTTTGCCTTCGGCTGTTCGCCGACTGTTCGGAAGCGTGGAGTATAAAAAGAGCATGGCCAAGGTATACAGCTTGACCTACCAAGCAGGATTCGTGACGGGGGCCAAGGTGAACAGGACCGAAGAGGAGATGGAGGCTGCCCTTCAGGGTATTAGGAATGTCAACAGGGATGCTCCAAGTTTATGGAGGGCTGAGTATGACAAGCTTTTCGAAGCTGAGTATCCCTTCATTCAAAAGCTTGCCGATTCTTACCGTTTACCTCTGGGGGGATCTGCTAAATATGGAACCGGCGGTTCCTGCTAGAAAGGATCCGCCCGGACCATCCAATCCTCCTCCTGCCACTGGTACTCCGGCCGCCAATACTCCTGTTGATGTTGCGGAGCAGAATGCCTAATTTTTAGCCATCCTTATGTATTGTATTTTGTGAACAATTATTTAGATAATGTGGTTGTAATAATTAACAATTTTTCTTTGTGGTTCGTCAATTTGTGAATGAATGTTCTTTTTGCTTGACCTACCGACATATGTTTCTTTTGCTTTACTCTTCTTCGTTATTCATTTATTTTATATTTCGTGTTGACATCCTCCTTAGGTTATTCTAAAGGCATCCGGCTGTGTAGGCCGTGCGTCCGGATTCCGGGCATCCTCATGAAGTTAAAGGGCATCCATTACTTGGGCATCCGACACAGGTGCTCGGGCATCTGCGTGGTTATTCCACCAGGCGTCCAAAGTGTTTTACACTTGGGCATCCGTATTTCGGGCATCCTTATAAAGTTAAAGGGCATCCGATAGGTGCTTTCGGGCATATTTGCACTTTTTATACTCGACGGGGGCCAGCCGTCGGATTGTTAAATATCACATAAGTTATCACGGAAAATTGTTCCCCCATTGTGGGAAAACTTTCATCATTGAACCAACGTACATAATTAATTTAGGTTACACAATGATAGTAGGATTCTTATCATAATAACAACTATAAGAAACAGTTTCTGAGGTTTATAGCATGCCAGGTCCGAGGGACCTCCTCCTCCTCCATCGTTTGTAACTTATAATAGCCATTCTGATTTGCTCCTACTATCCGGTAGAGCCCTTCCCAATTGGGTCCCAACTTCCCCTGGTTTTCCACCCGACTGGCCTCATTCTTCCGGTAAACAAAGTCTCCTACCTTGAAATTCATTGGCTTGACCCTCCGGTTGTAATACTGCTCGACTTGCGTCTTGTACTTAGCTTCTCGGATGACAGCATTTTCTCTTTTTTCTTGTAGAAGGTCCAAGTTCAAACGTTGCTCTTCCTCGTTCTGATCCTCTCGGAACATCATTGTCCGATGTGTAGGCATCCCTATTTCTGCCGGTATCACAGCTTCACTCCCGTATGTCAGGCTGAACGGGGTTTATCCGTTGCTTGTTTTGAGAGTTTCCGGTGTGCCCATAAAACGTTAGGTAGCTCATCCACCCATCTGGTTCTCTCTCGGCCCAGCCTCATTTTTATTCCCTCCATCAGGCTTCTGTTAGCCCATTCTACCAATCCGTTGGCTTGCGGGTATGCCACGACTGTATTCATCTGTTTTATTTTCAACCCCTCGCACCATTTTTTGAACGGGTCATTGACAAAATTGGTCCCATTATCAGTGACTATGACCCCCGGTAGTCCGTACCTACATACAATGTTTTCATATACAAATTTTATGACATCTTTCCCCGTCGTTTTAACCAACGGCTTCACTTCTATCCACTTTGTAAAATAGTCAATTGCTACTATCACATATTTGATGCGACCTGGTGCTTCCGGAAAGGGACCTAACACATCCATTCCCCATTGGTAGAAAGGCCATGGGGCCATGATGGAGGTCAATAGTGTCTTGGGGAGTTTGGGAACCGGAGAGTGTATTTGGCAAGAGTCGCACTTCCTAATTTCTTCCCTGGTATCCCGGTGCATGGTGGGCCAATAATACCCTTGTCTCATAAGCTTGGCCACCACAGTTCCTGGTCCGGAGTGCATTCCACAGCACCCCTCGTGCACTTCACGAATTATGTAGTTCGCCTGTAATGGCCCTACATATCTCATCATCGGCACTAAGTAACCCTTTTTAAAGAGGACTCCTTCTTCCATAACGTACTGTGGAATTTTCATCCACAAGCTTCTGGCCTCATTGGGATCCTCTGGCCAAACCCCTTCTTCCAAGCACTTGATGATCGACGTCATCCAGTTTTCCGTCTCCTCTTCTACTATGGTGTTAACCATCTCTTCACCTCCCGACGGTTTTTCCAGGACCTCTACTAATACTTTTTTGGTAAGGTGATCGAAGGCCACTGAAGCTAGCTTACTAAGTATATCTGCTTTCTGATTTTGAGCCTTCGGAATTTTGCAGATCTTGAAGCTTTGAAAACCAGTTATATAGTTTTTCGCTTGGGCTAAGTACTTCTGCATGCTTTCTTTAGTAGCTGTGAATTCCCTGTTGATTTGGCTGGCCACCAGTTTCGAATCTACTCGCACACTTAAAGCCCTGATTTTGAGCTTTTTGCAATCCTTAGACCGGCGAACAGGGCCTCGTACTCTGCTTCGTTATTGGTGCTAGGGAAATTAAGTCGTAGGGCATAGGTTAGTTCTTCTTTCTCCGGACTGATGAGGACCAAACCTGCTCCGGAGCCTTTTCTGTTGGATGCTCCGCCCGTATACAGTAACCACTCTCCCTCCCCTACTTCCATGACGTCTGCACTTTTTCCTTTGTTGATAAAGCATCCGGACTCCACAGGTACTTCCGTTAGGAAGTCTGCTAGCACTTGCCCCTTAACTGCATTACGAGGAACGTAGGTAATGTTGTATGCTCCCAATTCAACGGCGTATTTGGCTAACTTTCCTGAGACTTCCGGTTTGTTCAGTATCTGCTTAATGGGTTGATCAGTGATGACCCGGATGGGGTGAGCCTCAAAATATCTCCTCAACCTTCTGGACGCATGTAATAGACACAAGGCTAATTTCTCTATTGGAGAATAATGTTTTTCGGCGTCATGCAGTGTCCGACTAACATAGTGTACCGGCGACTGCCTTCCCTCTCTTTCTACCATCAATATTGCGCTTACCGCTCCTTTTGAGGCCGCTAGATATATGAACAATTGTTCCTTTGGTTTAGGCATGGACAGGGAGGGTAGTTCAAGTATCAGCCTTTTCATCTCCTGGAATGCCATCTCGGCCTCTTTTGTCCAGCGGTATTCGTCCTTATTTTCTTTGGTGATGTTCTTTAGTGTGTCAAAGAAAGGAAGGGCTCTTTCCGCTGATTTTGATAGGAATCTGTTCAAGGCTGCTAGTTTCCCACTTAAACTTTGCATCTCTTTTAGGGTTTCTGGGGATTTCATCTCCATGATTGCTTTTGTCTTACGGGGGTTAGCCCTTATTCCTTCCGACGTCACCATATAGCCGAGGAACTTTCCTTCCTCTACCCCGAAAGAACACTTCCGTAGATTCAACTTCATGTTTATCTTTCTAAGTTTGTCGAAGGTTTCCGCAATGTCAGCTATCATTTCGCGTTTCGTCCGACTTTTTATGACCATATCGTCCACATATGCTTACAAATTCCTTCCTATCTGTGATTGAAATGCGGAATCTACTAGCCGTTGATAGGTTGCTCCAGCGTTCTTTAATCCGAATGGCATTTTGGTGTAGCAATACGTTCCCCGTTCTGTATAGAATGTCGTCTTCTCATCGTCGTCCTTATTCATCTGGATTTGGTGGTAGCCTTTGTAGGCATCCATGAAGCACTTATACTTATATCCCATGACAGATTCGATCTTCCAATCTATCTCCGGCAAAGGGTAGTAATCCTTCGGGCACGAAGAGTTTAGGTTCTTAAAGTTAATACACATCCTCCAACTTCCATCACACTTCTTAACCAACACAGGATTGGATATCCATGTTGGGTATCTTACCGGGCGGACTATGCCGGCTTTGACTCATTCCTCCACTTCCTTAGTGATCACCTGGTTTTTCTCCCGTGAGAATGTTCTCCTTTTCTGTGCAACCGGTGTGTCCGAGACGTTTACGCAGAGAGAATGTTGCATGAGGCGCCTCGGCACCCCGGTCATGTATGCCGGCTCCCAGGCAAAAATATCTTTGTTTCTTCTTAAAAGTTCAATGAGTTGCTTCCGGCATTCCCGGGAGAAGCCAGTACCTACGGTTACCCGTTGCTCAGGGTAAGCCGCATTAACCAGGATATCTTCTGTTGGCTTTAGGTCCCCTTGAACCTCTTGGTTCACCGTTTCTCCTTTCCTTTCGGGAGAGCAACTTCTCCTGGGATCTTGTCCTTCTTCTAACCTCCTATATTCCATGACTACCGCTCTTTTGGTGACTAGGGTGGCTATTCCTCCCGGAGTGGGGAATTTCATCATAGCGTGGATGGTCGAAGGTATGGCTCTTAATTCCTTTAAACCCGTCCGTCCCAATATTACATTGTAAGGTGAGGGCGATTTCACAACCGTAAACGTCATCATGACCGTCTGGAACAGGCCATGATCGCCGAGCCGCACTTCTAGTTCAATCTTTTCCATAGGCTGAATGACTTCGCCAGAAAACCCTACCAACGGTGAGCTGGTTTCCTGCAGCCTAGATTGAATAGATGGGCACAAGTTCCTGAAACTATGTTCATACATGACTTGGACGGAGGCACCTTCATCTACAAATACCCTCCAAACAAAGTAACCCTCTATCTCTGCTTCTACAATCAATGGCTCTTCGGACAGGTCGTCTGCGGCTATCCAGGGAAAGGCTATAGGGACGTACATCCAGTCCTCGTCATAGAACCTGGCCTTTCTTTTACGGTCTTCTGAGTAATGATGGACCATGTTGATCACCTTTCCTTTTCCGTTGTGACCTCTCGGTTTCTCCCTTCCCTTTTGTTGTACGTTTTTGACCAAATGATCCAGCTTCCCAGATTCAAGAGCCATTTCTAACTGTCTTTTCAGATGGTAACAGTCATTAGTTAGGTGGCCGATCTCTCCATGATATTCACAGAACCGGTCTTCGTTCTCTTTGCTCGGCTTTTCTTGCAACTGGGGTGGTGGGGGTAGGTTTAGATGGTGTTCCGTGGACAGTATCTCCTTAGGCTGTTTAGACAAGCCGGAGAGCATGACCCGGTGATTGTCGTGCTTATTGACATCATTGTGTCGGAATTCGTTTCGGGGTCGAGTCCCGATTTTCAGAGCAACGTACGGGGAAAAGACTTCCCTCTGTCTAGAATCATTCCTTTCCCAAGGTCGTCGGTCATTCCTCTTCCTGTCTCCAAATCCTCTGAAACTCTGATCCCTTATTGCCGAAAGATTTCCCCTTCGTAATAACTCGTGAGCCTCTCCTTTTGGCAGCTCGGTATTCTTGTATGCCTCATTTGCTCGGACATAGTCATCCGTCCGTGTCATCATTTCCTTAACGGTTTTGGGGACCTGATCAGAAAATTTCTTAGCTAAGTCAGGGCATCGGTGAGCGCCCATGAATGCCGATATCTTCATAAGCTCTAGGACCCCCGGTATCCTGCTGGCTTCATCGGTCCAGCGTTCCTTGAAGTCTGACAATGCTTCATTTGCCCTTCTTACTATCCGGGTAATTTCCGTGGGGTCCTTCATGTTTTTCTGGCGTAAGGCAAATCTTGTGGTGAATTGATCCCTGAGGTCATCCCAACTATCGATGCTCCCTGGTTCTATATTGCTGAACCACCCCTGTGCAGCTCCGTCCATTGTCTGCTGGAACATCCTGCACCACACTGGCATTGGCCATTCCCCTTGGTTCGCCGCTCCCACGAAACGGTTGATGTGATCATCCGGATCAGCTGACCCATCATATAACTTCAGGTTGGTAGGCATGGTGTACTTGGGGCCGGCAAATTCTACTATCCTCCTTGTGAAGGGTGACCTAGCCACTTCCTTATGGGGTTTGCTAAGATCATCCTTGGGGTTCGGCTCAACTTCCTTTTCTTGCTCATCATCGTCTCCGAACGTAAGTCGGATGGGCTTGATAGCACTGGCTCTTGTAGCGTTGTACTTTTTAATAAGAGCTTCTAACGACGCCATCTGGGCTTGTATCTGCTCCGGTATTCCGGAAGTTTGGTTATTTATGACCCCACTCCCGCCTATTTGCTCCGGAGGAGAGAGGGGTTCGGGCGGAGGTGTTAGCTCCGGACCTGTCATTCGATTCTCTCGGCAGAATGAATTGGGGTCCCACGGATGGCGCCAATTTGTTGAAGCAAATTCCTGTCGTTCGGCTTGACCTGGAAGTTAAGCTTCTATCAACAGTTCCGGAGGAAAATGCGAGTTCCTTCCTGCACAATGGACAACGCGCGTTAGCCTCGTCCTGGGTGTTATCCAGGACCAAGCTTCGACGTGAGAGTAAGAAAGGGGTAATAAATGTGGTAATTAATGTAGTAGTTAATGTGGGTGTGTATATTCAATGCAAAACATTAAATGTGTTGGGGTATTTATACTACCCCAATTATGTACCTGTGTTATTGTTCCGCTACTGTTCGCGCAGACCTATATTACCTGCCTGTAGGTCTACAGCCACCCTACTTGATAGGCCACGTGGTAAGAATCCCGTAAAACCTGGTCACTGTTATCTGCCGTCCGGACGGTAAAGAATGTCGTCCGGCCGATGATCTTGCCAGGCACAAGGACGTGCGGACACATACGCCAACATTTAACTCGTTAATAAATACTGTAATTCATTTGTCACATAATTTATCATGAAATATGCACCCGTTATATTCTGCATAAACTAAATAATATCGACTCAAATAAGTGAATCCAAAAATGTGATTCAAACAGAAATCACAACTTCATATAAATGTCAAACATAAATCGGTATCCAAAGCACAGCCACTAACAAGCTAAATGTTTGAAAAAGACGGGTTGGGTGCATTACCTGAACCATGTAACTCGCATGTTTTGCCACTAATAGTTATATCAAACAAAATGGAACGGGTAACTAGTCAAAATCGATAAATTTTAGTACGGGTCAAACAGGTTGAGCTGACCCGGCAACTCTTTTTTGTCTCTAATTTAGCTTTTTGACCCCTCACCGTTAGCATATATATTAACTAGAACCCGTTTCGACACGTCTTGCCAACTGTAATTCTTACCCAGTCCACCAGGAATCCTTTGTCTTTGCAGATTGGAGGGCGTCAGTAACGGTTTCCAACAGAAGAACACCAAAAGAATAGATGTTACCATGAATATCCAAATGGCGTGCTTGTAACGAACTCGGTTGAACACACATTGTGCCTTCGTTGCTGATAGTACTAGAGTTGTTCTCCGATCTCGTAAGAATGGTTTTCCAGCTTTCAAAATCAACTAGCTGCAAAATTGTTTAATTAAGTGCTTCTCAATTAATGTTAACATTTATTATTTGTATAAAGCTCGTACCTTTGGTGAGAAATCTTCTGTAAGGTATACTGCACTAGAGTTCAGCTCATATATAGTAAAAGGCGGTTCTATTTCCGTGTGAACTGTGAAGATACTTGAGACCTTTTGATATTCCTACAATGACCATCATTCTTCGTGTCCAACTTAGCGGTTGACATAAAAAAGATATATATTATATATTCAATTACATTTCTGTAAGAATAAAAAAGAAGCTTTACGCCCATACCTCAAATGCAGCCTCTAGATGATCAAGTTCTTTGCGAGATCATTGATAGCTAGATTATAAGCCTGCATTGGAAAAGACTGGCTAGTTGTGTGAAAGCAGTAGCGTTGAAAAAGATGACAAACTCAACATTATATAGAACACATCCTTTGGATAAATGTAGAGGGACCCAAGAGAACATGATTAGTTCCTCCGAGGACAAATAAGACATAATAGCTTCAGGGTAGTTGACAGCTTATCGAGTCTCCACAGGTATTGATGAAAGATACATACTTCACATATATCGGACATCAGTCATGGCAGGTGAAGCACTATTTTGGATTCAAATATCTAATTATATGATTGTAAATCTTGTTTTCTGAAAGAAGGCGCTCAAAGGAATATGGAAACTTGTGGTGGACAAATATGAGTAAAAAGATTGCATCTTAGAAACACCAACAAAAAATAAAGATTTCCAAGCGTACCTCTTTTTTGAAATAAAGCTCAAGATGGCTTGTCCTGTGTTCTTCCTGATTGTTAAGGGATATGACTGCTATTTCGGGACCACCTTTCATGTTTCCTTTGTAAACTATACTATCCGATGACGACCCAATAATGTTGCTAAAATCTTCACAGGCAACTTCAAGTTCTGGTTGACTGTATCTCGTCACATCCTTTAGCAAATCAGTATCTGCATACACAAATAAAAATATTAAAATGGTTGTATAGGATTTTCATACATTAACAAGATTCTGATAAAAAACATAGTTTTCTAACCGATCAAGATTTCCAAATGGTCTTTATTGGTTCTGGATTTTTTCCATTGAACTATAATCCTTGGTTTAACTTTCCACTTTTTAGCAGCCATAAGAAGGCCTGCAAGGAAGACGGAAACTACAATCACTCCCATCACTACTTCTATAGCTAAAAGCCATGCCGGTTTTGAAGAAGAGGATTCAGGCTTTCGTTTATCTTCACTAGGAGGATGTGTCATATCTCCTCCAGTTGGCTTAGGAGGATTATAGAAGCTGGTTAAGAAATACCTATGTTTAAGAAAAGTCAAACTCTGTTAGTTTCTGGTGTCACTATATTGTAACATGTAAAATATAACATGTGTTTTGCTGACAAAGTGACAAAACATACCGCATTGTACAGGAGCGTGTGGCGTAATATCAGAACATTTGTGTCCATGATTTGTTATGTAAAACTGAAATTTTTTGGTGTGTCATTCATGACTACTAGGATGGGCAAGATGGGGGTGTTGGATACGGGTCAAAACAGGTAACTTTCTATATGGGATGGATCATATTGACCCAAAAAATTGTCCAACTGATAAACTATTTTTATATGGGTCCTGTATATTTCTATGAAGCAGTGTTGTAAATATCGGTCTTGGCGGCCGATATATCAGTGATATATCGCTTATCGGCGGTCCACCGATACGATATTTCACTTATCGCTCAAAAAAATCGGTTGGTCAATATCAGTCAAATATCGGTGATAAATCGGTTATATCGGTCATATCGGTGATAAATCGGTCAAATATCGGTGATAAATCGGTCAAATATCTGTCAAACTAGGTCAAAAATCGGTCAAACTTGTTTTTTTTTTTTTTTTTTTTTTTTTATATATATAAATTGATATTTATATAAAATATATAATTAAAAATATTAAATATAATAATAAAACTAATAAATATTTATAAATATGTATATAAAATATATAAATACCTATAAAAAAATCAATTTCTTTATAATTTAGGGTCTCCGTTATATCACTGATATATCGCCGCCAAGACCGATATGGCGCTTGGCGGTGGTCGACCGCCGAGGGACCGCCGAGGGACCGCCAAGCGATATTTACAACACTGCTATGAAGTAATAGTTTATATATGTTGGTGGTTATTCGTCCCAAAGCAGGGTAAGATAATCAACTTCAGCAGAAATGCTCAACTGTTCAGCAGAAACAAAACTAAGGTCAGCAGTAACAGATACCACTTGGTGGTTACCGGATATCACTTGGAATCGTGTAATCACTTTCCAAAGTAAACTATTCGACCCTTATGCCTGGGTATCACGAATATCTACTTGGGATAAGACCAAATGCAGTTAGAGAATTAGGCACAATTCTTTAACCCTTTCACTAATAAGTGTTTAGGTTCTTTGTTTGTATTCAAGCGTATTTTTCCTGTCCTTTTCATCTGAAAACAGATCTCCTATTTATAGGAAATACTCTTGGCTAGTCAATGGAATTATGAGTATTAATGGGCCCATTAATAGCCTCATAATTATCCCCATTATAGCCGCTAGTGGTTATATGACCAATTAAACATGGTCATAATGCAGTTTAAACTGCCACTTGAATAGGTCAAAGCCGTTACAAGCAGTACTATCATCAGTACTTTCATAGTGCCATCAGTAGTTACAATGCTTTAGTGGAAACGCCACTGCTTCAGTGTAAACACAACATCAGTGAGACACCACTTCAGTGGAAACACTGACTCAGAGTAAGTACTGCTTCAGTGGAAACACTGATACTCAGTGTTAACCACAACAGTACTTTCACCAAGCACTATCAATCCAAACCACTACAAGAGTTCAGGGTGTTCAAGGACCTTATGGGTGTACACTCCGTACCTCCTAACCCATTACAAGGTGTGAACCAATCCCACAAGTACACTAAATTTTCCAACAATATATGTGTTCAAACATCAGTTTTTAAAATGATAAACTATTCTATATAAAGAGTCTCGAAAACAAGTTTTTAAAGCTATGCAATCTTTATTGAATATCTAAAGCAGTATGATGCCAAGCCAAGTTTAACGTTTTAGCCTCATACATGTGAGCGTACGTGTGATAACGATAAACTATTGAGTAAACGCCAATTCAACAATATTACATTTAAATTTTTCGAGCTAAAGCATGCTTTCTATCTATCGATTTTTACTTTGTGATCTATGTGATAGCAATCAAAGAGTATATAGAATATGTACTCCGGCCAGGAAGCTTCAGTTTGTTAAATCATTTGGGATTTACCCGACCGTTGCTATGGGATAAAAAATTAACTAATTTGTTTGTTTTAGTTAATATGTAAATAATTACTCTTTAACATCTTTACCCGACATACTTTTCTTTTATTAAATCTTGAAGTTACAGACGTTTTCTTGTAAAGTGAGATAACTGACATGGACTATTTACGTAGTATTTTGTAACACAAACAATCCTGAAATTGAACTTAAGAACAGTTTTTAAAATCAATGGGTAATTAAAACGACTATTTATGTAAGTTTTGTTACCTACCATATCAGAAGCTTGCTTTGATTGAGATGTTGTTGAATATAGTTGGGTTATGGACTCATATTAGACATGTTGTTGTTGGGCCATTAATGACTAATGGGTCAACACTAAAAAAAAAGTATATTGTTCTCCATTAAACACACTTCACCAACATTCAACGAAATTCTGATTCTTTTACCTTTTGTATTTAGTATTGCATCATAGGTGAAGGTGTTTTTTTTTTTTTTTTTTTTTTTTTTTTTTTTTTAACTAAATACAAAAGGTAAAAGAATCAGAATTTCGTTGGATGTTGGTGAATGGAGGAATTGCTGGGACGCTGTTTCTTTATATAAAGATTGAGAGTTCGAACCATTCTTCCTTTTCTAGCATTTCTTTTTATAAAAAATTAAATAAATAAATAAATCTGTGTAACCTTTATATGTTTAGTAAATAGTCAAAAACATTTTAACAGTAGATCACCCCATTTTACAAAAACGATAGATTCTAATTTCACATACTATAAGTACACTCAACCATCAGCTATAAGGTTGTTTCGCTAAAATTCCTAGCCACAATTAGGATCAACAAGTTTGCTTTGCACATTTAGTAATGTACCGTATAGTAGATGAACAATGAGTTGGTATTATCGCCTTGTATACGTTTTTGAAACTTGTGTGGTTGTAAATGATAATGTTACACAATATGATCATGTAATGTATCTCCTTTCAACTTCAGATGCCCGTTAAAATCTTTAGTAATCATGACATTAACAAGGCCTCGGGTCTTCGTAAAAAACTGTTAACACACGTTGAAGTAAATATAAGTGACTAAATGTTTGATATCATTTTTGTTGTATATATGTCTCATGTAAATTATGCTAAAAGTTACATGGTTACACAAAAAAAATCACTTCCAAAAAGTTTTCAAAAGATGATACGTGATTTCGGGTTGCTTTAATACCAACGGGCTTCTGGTCCAGCAGTATGGAGGTTTTACCCTCCTAAACAAGGTCTCAAGTTCGAGTCTTGTCTAGGGCGATAAGGGTTTCCTCCCGTGTGTGTAAAAGGAAGGGTGTCATTGCCTTCTAGGCTGAACCCAACCTGTTTGTGTGAGCTCGCTACGCCTTCTAAGCTAAGGGCCATGTAGCCACAATTGACGTTCAAAAAAAGTAGACATGTATATTAATGGACAGTATCACAGTAACCTCAGAGTTGTGGGCCGCACAAATGTATAAATACTGAAGCCCATATTTTGTGGTTAAGCCTTTGGTCTCAACATAATTATATTAAACGATAAATAGTTAAATCATTGTTAAACTCTGGGCATCTACTATGGTAAACCTTTATAAAGGTTAATAATAGTGCTTAGTCATCGGAAATCATAAATACATAAACTTTTTTCTTGTCATAAACCTTTCTTCACTATGGATAAACTATTTAAAGCTTTATAAAACCTCATTAAACACAAAAGCATTAAATTTAGAAGAGGTTTAAGATATTAGACATTTTCATTCCACATAAGCATGAAACAAATTTTCACTATGGTTAATAAAATGATAGACCTCTTCATCTTTTCTTAGACCTTTTTATAAACCACAATAGTGAATGCTCTCAGTTAATAGCTATTTTCATTTATTTTTCGGAATATAAATAAATGAAATTAAGATACTAAGTTCATGGTCTGGTATGAATGTATGATAGCTCAACTCTATTTGTAAAATTGTTTGTGTTTTAATTGTACCTTATGTTGTATGAGAAACTCTTTATTCAATGGTTTCGAATTCAAGTATTGCTAAAAATATGTGAGATAGACATATATGATGTATCACGTGAAATAGTTGCGTAATTTTCTTTTTAACCTCGTACCTACATAGGATATTTTCCATTCCTATCTACAGTGTATATTTGCTACTCATAAAGTTCGGATTCACGTATTATTGATTAAAATTTGTTTATAAAGTAAAATGATAGTATAACTAATGTTTTACAGCTATACCTTTTTTTTTTTTTTTTAATATTCAAAATGTGAATGTGGTAGTGAATAAAATGTTTATAAAGTCTACCTTTTTACTAAACTACAATAGCTAAAGATCTAACTACTCCACTAACAAATCTTTACTTTCAAGTGACCTTTTGAAAAAATTTACGCTCTCCCACTTTCTTTTTAAATAAAGTTATAAAATAACATAATTATTTCGACCAATGTCTTGTTGAAAGGTATTTAGTGATGGTGCTTAGTCTAATAACTTTTTTTATAATAAACTACATATCATATAAAGTTATATGTTAAGCATATAATAAACGAGATGTTTAGGCGCCCGCAAGTTGCTGCGGGAGCTCATGGCGGGTATTTTTTGTATGGAAACGGTTACACTTTTATTAATAAAATATATATTATAATAAATAAAATTAACAGTAAATAAATAACAGAAAATTAAATACAAACAGAATGTAAGCAGATAAACGATAATTAAATAAAATAATAAAATAGTCAAAAGACTTACTTAATTAAATAAAATAGTCAAAAGACTTACTTGATCACCAAATAAAGATCAACAAAGAAGCACTAAAAGCCGAGGCACGTGTTTGACACGCTTCCCTTAAAACAGATTCGCCGTCTGTTTCCCAGGGTACAACAGCCAAAACAGTAAGTTGTACTGTCGGACTTAACTAAACTGCCAGGAATTTCATCTTAAGAGATGCTTATTCCATATGTTGGAAATCAATAATAACTATTGATTTGATGTGTGTGAAACTTGTGAAATTAGGGCCTCTATTTATACACAATAGACTCCCTCTAAGTTTACTCATCCCACCGATGTGGGATTGAAAATAAACTATTTTTCCTCTTTAGGCATGGTACCGAATGCCTAACTTTGAGACCCGATATCTCATTCACATCAACTCTATTTTGGACACATAAAGGCTTATTGCGAAGCTCTCTTCGAGGAGAACGCGAACCTACAAACTATTACTCATATATGTGACATATACATATAGATAATTGTGTTCAAAGTTGGTCAAAAGTCACTTTTCCAACAATCCCCCACATGAATGGAGATCGTTCGTAATACACAAAAATTACGATAAAATTCCAATAGTTGAATCTTGCAAAGGATAGGTAGGTGTGACCCTTTGAACTTTCCCTTGTGAGATGCACTTAGTCTCCTAGATCCGAGTAGACGCGATGTCCTTGAACTCAGCCTCTGTTTACGTAGACGACAATACATTTCACACAAGACTCTCCCTAACATTGTTAAGCCCTCATAGTCATGTTCATTATGGTCCTGAACATTTTCCTGGTTTTGCAAGAGCTCTTAGGATTTGCGCCCCTCACAATTCCCTTCAAAGCGACCCCACTTCTCTCTCACATAGGTGATTTCATCTTGAATCATTAAAAACATATGTTTTGTGATATCATCTCGAATCATTATACTTTGTGATTTCATCCTGAATCATTAAAGCCATATGTTTAACCTCTCAACAAGTCACATTTGTTATAGGAATGGACTAGGAAGTTACAATGTTAAGTAACTCCCCCATATTGATGTGACTACCCCCACATTTATATGACCAGGTTGTCCTATTGAACCCAAATATTGGGATCTCCAGTCAACTGGGTTAGATTTTCCTTCATATAAACTCATTCCTTTAAGGGCTTTAGTCCCATTCCTTTAGACGACTTACTAACTAACTCTCTGCTTAAGCCTTTTGATGAGTGTCTAAATATTCATCATTTTTATACTGTTAGAATGCCAAAAACATCTGAAAACACTCAGAAATACATCAAAATGATGAAAATATCACAAACAAGTGTTTTATATGTTTTAAATGCAAAAACATCAAAATCTGGTGAAAAACGTATCAAGTTTGCATAATTGGCAATTTTAGTCCCCCAAGTTACAAAAGTTGTCAAAAACAGTCCATGGTAATTCAAAAACTTGTAAAATATCATTTTAGGTCCATGAGATTCAAAAGTTGTCAAAACAAACCCTTTAAAGTTCAAAAATCACAAAATGACAACTTTAGTCCCTAAACTTTGAAAATTGTCAAATATAGTCCTTGGTTAATTTAAAAAGTGAAAATTATCAAATATTAACCTTGTACTATTTATAAATGACAAGAATGGTCCTTATGATAAACTTTGGAGAAATTACATTTTTGGTCCCTCTAGTTTCAAACTTGGCAGATTTAGTCCCTGGAAGGGTATAAATTGAATTTTATGCAATTGGTCCTTGTACTATTCAATATTTACAGGTTTAGCCCTTGTGATATGATTGGAAAAGTTTCAATTTCAGCCCCTTCAACTTTGGCAGAATTACATTTTTGGTCCTTGTGATTATTAAGCTACAAACCAGCCGGATCCAATATTAACACAAACCCAGGCCCAAATCCACAACCCGGCCCAACTTTTAAATTTAAAAGAAAACCGCGCACTGTTTATCCATCTCCCCCACAGCTGTTTGAGTTAAAACCAGGTGGTTTTAACCACCTTTTTCACCACTTGATTTCCTTTCCACATCACCCCTAACACCTGGTTACCCACTCCCTCCACCTCCACATCATTCCAAGCCCCATTAATTCAGAAAACCTGCTCAATTGAAAATTGGCGCCAAATGTGACATTTGTCAAAACTGATGATCTGGACTAAATCAATGGTTCAAAAGTGGTGGGATTAGCTCAGAGATGTCGACAAGGTTAAATGAAGTCAATAAATACAAGTTTGAAGCAATGTATCTAAAAACTAGTGTAATCTTTAATTTTCATGTCGTTTTAGCTTAAGTCTGAATTTCAGTGTATATTTTAATTTCCAAGCTTTGTATTTCATGTTTTCAGGGTACAATAAAACTTTTGTAATCATCAATTTCAGTATCAAGTAATATTTCTGTTTATGCAAAAATTCACTCTTGATCAAAAATCTCAATATGGTTAAATGTTATTAGCAGTTGTTATTCTGGACTAATAAGCTCACATAAGCTCCCTAATAAGCTTAATCAAGCTTTTAGATACCTTAAAAAACAGTTTAGTATCAAAAACACAAAAATTCACAAAAATACCAAATAATTAGTTAAAAATAAAAAATCACATGGAGATGAAAAAGAAAGCTGGAGCAGGGTAGATTTTGGATTGCCTTGGGTTTAGTGCTTAATTGGAAGCTTTAGGTTGTGTTTGTATACCTTGGTTCTCATCTTTCACTTGGAATCCACTTGTAAGCCATTTTGTTTCATTTTGGTATTTTACTGTGTAAGACAGTCATTAGCTCAAATTTCTGTTTGTTCATGTTTATTAGTTATAGTTAAGTTAAATTAAACAATAAAACCAGTTGATAGTTCATTAGAATTTGTAGTTCATATAAATTTTATTTTAACAGTTAAAATAGCATTAGGATCATTATTGAGCTTTATGTTGTTATGGCTATTGTCTCATGCTTATTTAACCTTAATGTATGATAATACAAGGTCTGAACTCAGTATAATGGTTTTAATCTTTGCTTTGCTTTGAAAAATTCCAAAACAGCCTCATAAAGGCTTGTTTGGATCAGTTTGTTTAGCAGTGTTATAGAGTGTTCAATCCAGTGTTATTGCTTGTTTTGTGTCACAATAGGTCTTATTAGCTCAAAGAAACCAAGAAACACAGACCTTCTTTGGTAAAAAGTCAAAATTCCTTTTGATCTCCTCTTATTATCTGTCTGTTGGATTTTTAGGTTCTGTGCTCATGATTTTGTGCTAAAAAGTTGTTACCATTGATCAAACAAGTCTTAATATACCTTAATTCATCATAATCAGTGTGTAGATTTGATCACAAGTTCATAAAGGTCAAACTTTCATTTTGTTCAAAAAGGTCAAAGAGTGCCTTGTGCACAGTTGTGGTACCCCATTTCACAAGCTCTTAGAGAGCTTATTAATGGCCACTAGCTTATGTGTTTTAGCTTTTTGAGAAGCTCATCCAGCTGACTCAAGGTTCCAAGTTTTATTTTTCCATTTGTAGCTTATTAGGTAGGGCTGCACTCAGCTTATTGTTTTGTCCATTTTGACTCAGTACACTGAGTTATACTCAGTGGTTTTTCAGGTTTTGAAAAAGCTTCTCACAAGCTCATTTTAGCTTATCTGGATCTCATTTTTGGTTTCTAGGTAGCCAACCAGGTCTTGTTTAGGTTCCAATCTTTGGTTTTAAGTTTTAGCTTATTTGGTAGTTTGTGCTTAAGCTCAAAGTGGTGGGTCAAACCTGTTTTTAGCTTATTAACTTAAAACATCAAATCTGTTTAAGCTTGTATCCCAGAGGTTAGAACCAGTTGTTTCTTGTTGCATTTTGACACTTTTAACATTTCATTAGCTTCTGTATCAAGTTGGTAGCTTATTGTGTCTTTTGGCTTATTAAAAGTGCTTATTTATAAGCAGTTACAACTGCAGTCTTATTTTCTTTCACACAAGCCCATGTTTTTCTATTTTTCTTAGATTCAGTAGATTAAAATAGACTTTTCCTGAAATTTTCATAATTTTCCAAAACTGTTTGCTATTTTTCTTAATTAAAAACAGTTTTTAGGCATTTTTAAATAGCTTTTAATACAAATAAATCAGAAAAAGCTTAAAAAAATATGTTTTCAATTTTCATAGATTAAGATAAATATAAAAGTCATAAAAAGTATTTTTTCCATAATTTTCTTGGTTTAATTAGTATTTTCTAGCATTTTAATTAGTTTTAAATAGTTTTAAATTAATAATAAATACATAAAAAGTCTAAAAAATATATTTTCAGTTTTAAAATAAGTTTTATCATATTTTAGACTTTTCTAACTTATAATTTCATTTTTCTAGTTTAATTTTGTATTTTCTTATATTTTAGTGCATTTTAAATACTTAATAAATAGTTTTTAATTAATAATAATTAAATAAATAGTTGTAAAAATAATTTTCTTTTTCTAATAATTTTCTTTTATTATTAGGATTGTAAAAATGTTATTTTCATATTTTTAGGTCTTTTATTTCTTAGATTTTATTTTTTATTTTGTACGTGTACGTAGTTTTTAAACTCACGTTTACGTTTCTTTTATCTGATTGTTGTGTTTTCCAATTCTGAATTCCATTCTATTCCAAGCAATCAGTAGTGTAATTTCTCAAATCAAAACCTTTACTGATCACTATCCTTAGTGATCATTCTATCATCTGATCAAGTGTTTATACACCAATTCATCCTCCGTGGGACTTAACGACCCAGGAATCCCCTATATTCCTCTGATCTTAATTGAATTTGTGTTTTAAGCAGTTTTAAGTCTGTTACGGTTGACCATTCACAAGTGGTTAGCTTGTGTAATTAAACTTGACTGTTTAGCACCAACCAAATTTTGGCGCCGCTGCCGGGGAGGCTGTAAGCGTGTTCTAGCATTTTCAGACCCGTACTTGCACATATACCACAGTTTGTAAAAAGTTTTCTGTAAAGTTAATATAAATCAAAAAGTTCATTAACACTTTTCCTAAAGTGTTAAAAACCCAAAAACAATATAAAACAACAAAACAATCGTAACGTTTTCTATCTTGTGTTTCTTTTAAGGTGATTCTTAAAGAAATACGATTTGGTCAAACGAGACGATACCAAAAATATTGTCAAAAGTTTTTAAACCCATCAGCACAAATCATTACCTACGTCTCTTCAGTGGTACTTAATATATACATAAAAATCAACCACCGCAAATCAAGGCAGTACACCTACTAACTGGGGGTGTGACCATAATAAGTTCCCGAACATCAGATTTAAAACTTGCCTTTGTGTCCTTGTGATTTGGTGTACCTTTTTCAAAGAAGCCATTTCATTTGTGATTATTGGTTAAGTTCACTTGTTGTTTTGCCTCATTTGTTTTGAAAACTGATTTTTAAACTTAGTGCATGCGCACTCGTTCTTCCAGTTCTACAAGTCCACTTTCAGAACTTGGAAAGATTCCTCGTAGACGTAGAGGACGTTCAGCTCCTTCAGCCGTGACTGAGGAACGTCTACTACCACCACCCCCTATCGAAATGGCAGAAGACAAACCCATGAATGAGCTTCTCCAAGCACCCATCGAGGGTTACGGAGATGCCATTGTTGTCCCAGCCATTGTGGCTGATACCTTCGAGATCAAAACCGGGTTGCTTAATCTGGTAACCCAAAGCCAATTCTATGGTTTTGAGCGGGATGATCCTCATGCACACATTCGATGGTTTAACAAGATAGCATCTACCATCAAGTACAAGAATATCCCACATGAAGCTATCAAGCTTCTTCTGTTCCCATTTTCTCTAGAGGGACAAGCCCGGAATTGGCTTGAGAAACAACCCCCTCGTTCCATTGAGACATGGGAGGATCTAGTTACCAAGTTTGTTAACGAATTATATCCTCCATCCCGAACTACAAGTCTTAAGAATGAGATAATGAAATTTTCTCAGAGATTTGATGAATCATTCGGGGAGGCATGGGATCGTTACAAAGAATTGCTCCGCAAGTGTCCACATCATGGTTTTACCGAGTTAATGCAAATGGATACTTTCTATAATGGTCTGAGACAAGCTGACCAAGACTCTTTGAATGCCTCCGCGGGAGGTAATTTCCTTAGCAAAACCACAAAAGAAGCCTTACAAATCATTGAAAATAAGTCCCAGGTCCGTTCTTTCCGCACAAAGACATATCAAACTCAGTCTAATGCAGGTCCTTCTACTTCATCTCCTGTGAGCACATCTAGCACCGATGCTAAGATTGATAAACTCACGGACATTGTTCAGGCTTTGGTTCTTGCTAACCAAAAGAAAGTCACTTTCACTCAAACATCATCACATGGTGAAGTGAAGAAAGTTGAAATTTGTGTTACCTGTGGTGGTCCTCATGCATACTACAACTGTACTGCCACCGATGGTAGTCCGTTTGAAGCCAATGCTATAGCCGGTACTTCACATCAAGGAGGTAATCAATACCGTCCTCAAAATGAACCAAACTACCGTGCTAACACTTATCAGGCACCACCCGGTTTTAACCAGAATCTTAACCAGAATCAGAATCAACCTAGAATGAACCAAGGTTATCAAAACCAAGGTAATTTCTATCCTGGACCCAATCAAGGTTTCCAACAACAATGGAATCTTCATCAAAACAATTTCAATCGAGGGAATCAATTTCAAGGGAATGTGAATCCTAATCAAGGGAATTTTCAACAACAAGGTCCTAATCAAAACATCAGACCTCAGAATTTCCCTCCACATCCTCTAGTACCATCATCTGATGAGTTATTGAAGCAGTTCATGAAATCCCAAGATGAAATGAACAGGTTGTTGGTCAGCCAGATCACTGATCTCAAGAAGTCTTTAAATGATCAACCCTCGGGCTCAGGAAAACTTCCGAGCAACACGATCGCTAACCCGAGGGGCGATGCTAAGGCGATCACAACCAGAAGTGGTGTTTCATATGATGGACCCGCTATTCCTACTACCTCTTCTTCTTTTTTTTCTCTCCCAAAGGTAGTGGAAAGTGAACCTAGGACACACAATGGACCTACGACTCCAATACCTCCTCCACTAGGAGAAATGAGTCAAGTTACAAAGGCGACAAAGGACAAGGAACTTCCTATTGATAATGGAGGTACCAACAATGTCCAGCCTCAAGTTGTCCAGAAACCCAAGTCTAATCCAGGAGTTGTTTTTGAACCACCTGTAGCTCCCGTTGAAAATACCAAATCCAAATCTTCTATTCCTTATCCATCACGTTTGAATGAGCAAAAGCTCCGTGAAAAAGCTAGTCATCAAATGGACAAATTTTTCCAAATTTTCCAAGAACTACATTTTGACATAAGCTTTGCGGATGCTATCATGCTGATGCCCAAGTTTGAATCAACTCTCAAACACATGTTAAGCAACAAGGAAAAGCTGTTTGAAATGGCTAAAACTCCTCTTAACGAGAACTGCTCTGCAGTTATCCTGAAGAAGCTTCCAAAAAAGCTTGGAGATCCTGGAAAATTTCTCTTACCTTGTGTATTTTCAGGAATGGTTGAATGCTTTGCCCTAGCAGATCTTGGTGCAAGCATCAACCTAATGCCTTATTCAGTGTGGAAGAAACTTTCTCTTCCGGAACTTACTCCTACATGCATGACTCTCGAGCTTGCAGATCGTACAATATCCCGTCCTCTTGGCATTGCCGAGGACGTATTTGTGAAAGTAGGAAAGTTCCATTTTCCAGCTAACTTCGTGGTTGTTGATTTTGATGCCGATCATCGGGTTCCTCTCATTGTTGGTCGAGGATTCCTGAGAACGGACCATGCTCTCATTGATGTATTTGAGCAGGAAATCACATTACGTGTTGGTAATGAAGCTGTCACTTTTAACCTTGATCAGACTTCGAGGTACTCTGCAAACTATGATTATGAATCGGTTAACCGAATAGATATCATTGATGTTGCTTCAGAAGAGTATTCTCAAGAAGTTCTTGGTTATGATCATAATTCTTCGAGTGATAATCTCACTCATTCATCTCAACCCATCATCGCCAATTCCACTCCTTCTCTTACCCCATTTGAGGAAAGTGACTTCATCTTAGAAGAGATTGAAGCCTACTTGTCTAGTGATTCTGTTCCATGGGAAATTGATAACGCTCCAATTGACATTGAGAGGGACATACTTCTCATTGAGAAGTTGCTTAATGATGATCCATCATCAGCCCCTCACTCTAGTGATTCAATTCCAGATGAGATTAATCAAAATGAGATTAATCTAGAGGGAGATATTCTTATTGAGAAGTTGTTAAATCATGACATTTCTCCTCCTCTCCCTCCAATCAAACTTCATAACAAGGAAGTCAAATCAGTTGAGAAAACTGAAGAATTTCCTGAGGTTGAGCTTAAGGACTTACCACCTCATCTCGAGTATGCATTTCTTGAAGGTGATGATAAATTACCAGTCATTATTGCTAGAGATTTGAGTAAAGATGAAAAAGCTGCTCTCATAAAAATCTTGAAGTCACACAAGCAAGCAATTGCTTGGAAACTCTCCGACATTAAGGGTATCAACCCTGAGTTTTGTACTCATAAAATCTTAATGGAGGATGACTTCAAGCCAGCAGTTCAACATCAGAGAAGAGTAAATCCAAAAATCCATGATGTTATCAAACAGGAGGTTATCAAACTTCTTGATGCAGGATTGATTTACCCGATCTCAGATAGTCCTTGGGTTAGCCCAATTCATTGTGTTTCGAAAAAGGGTGGCATTACTGTTGTCACAAATAAAGATAATGAGTTAATTCCAACTCGGCTAGTTACGGGATGGCGTGTTTGCATTGACTATCGTAAGTTGAATGACGCCACTCGTAAAGACCATTTTCCTCTACCCTTTATGGACCAAATGCTTGAGAGATTAGCAGGGAATGAATACTATTGTTTCCTTGATGGTTTCTCGGGTTACTTTCAGATCCCCATTGATCCAAAGGATCAAGATAAAACTACATTCACCTGCCCATACGGAACTTTTGCCTACAGACGTATGCCTTTTGGCTTATGTAATGCTCCTGGCACGTTCCAACGATGTATGATGGCCATTTTCCACGACATGATCGGGGAAACAATGGAGGTGTTTATGGATGACTTCTCGGTCATTGGGGATTCGTTTCAAACATGTCTCTCCCATCTAGATAAAATGCTCAAACGGTGTGAAGACACCAATCTTTGTCTAAATTGGGAGAAAAGCCACTTTATGGTCAAAGAAGGCATAGTCCTTGGCCATAAAATTTCAAAGAACGGGATTGAGGTAGATAGAGCAAAAGTCGATGTTATTGCTAAACTGCCTCATCCTACTACCGTCAAAGGTATTAGGAGTTTTTTAGGTCATGCCGGTTTCTATCGCAGATTTATACAAGATTTCTCTAAAATCGCCCGGCCAATGACCCATCTTCTTGAAAAGGATGCTCCTTTTATCTTCTCACCCGAGTGCATCATAGCTTTTGAAACATTGAAGAAAAAGCTTACTGAGGCACCCATTCTCGTTGCTCCCGACTGGGACTTGCCTTTTGAGCTCATGTGCGATGCAAGTGATTTTGCTATCGGTGCAGTCTTAGGGCAACGTAGAGCTAAGCATTTTCAGCCTATTCACTACGCAAGTAAGACTATGACTGAAGCTCAAACTCATTACACCACCACAGAAAAAGAGCTATTAGCCGTGGTGTATGCATTTGAAAAGTTTCGGCCGTACTTAATCTTGACCAAATGTGTGGTGTACACGGATCACTCGGCTCTCAAATATCTCTTTGCAAAACAAGATGCAAAGCCGAGATTACTCCGTTGGGTTCTCCTCCTCCAGGAATTTGATATCATCATACGTGATAAAAAAGGAGCTGAGAACCTGGCTGCTGATCATCTGTCCAGATTAGAAAACCCTCACCAAGATGTTTTCAAGAAAAAGGAAATAAATGAAACATTTCCTCTCGAGACACTCAATGCGGTTTCTTTTCGTGGAAACTCTTCTACCCCATGGTTTACTGACTTTGCAAATTACCATGCGGGTAACTTCATAGTGAAAGGGATGTCAACCCAGCAGAAGAACAAATTCTTCAAAGATGTTAAACATTACTTCTGGGACGACCCCTTCTTATTCAAGATCTGTGCGGATCAAGTCATCCGACGGTGTGTTTATGGACAAGAAGCTCTTGACATTCTCAAAGCTTGCCATGCTGGACCCACCGGGGGCCATCATAGTCCAAACTACACCGCCAAAAAGGTGTTTGATTCCGGATTCTATTGGCCCACCATCTATAAGGATGCCCACGATTTTGTCAAAGCCTGTGACGCTTGTCAACGTCATGGAAACATATCTCAAAGAAATGAAATGCCACAAAATGCCATTCAAGTTTGTGAGATATTTGACATCTGGGGTATTGATTTTATGGGGCCATTTCCATCTTCTCGTGGTAACAAGTACATACTCGTGGCTGTTGACTATTTGTCAAAATGGGTTGAAGCGAAAGCTTTACCTACAAATGATGCCCGAGTAGTTGTGAAATTTTTGAAATCTCTTTTTGCCAGGTTTGGAACTCCTCGTGCTATAATTAGTGATCGTGGTACACATTTTTGTAATGATCAATTTGATCGTGTCATGCAAAAGTATGGTGTTACCCACCGTCTATCTACTGCATACCACCCCCAAACAAGTGGGCAGGTGGAAGTTTCAAACCGTGGTATTAAAAGGATTCTGGAAAGAACAGTAGGCGAAAATCGTGCATCCTGGTCGGATAAACTGGATGACGCACTCTGGGCTTTTCGTACAGCTTACAAAACACCAATTGGGTGTACTCCATACAAGCTAGTGTACGGAAAAGCATGTCATCTTCCGATTGAACTAGAGCACAAGGCTTACTGGGCCTTAAAACATGCAAACTTCGATATACAGACAGCCGGTGATCACAGAAAAGTTCAAATGAATGAACTAAATGAACTCCGTGATCAAGCTTACGAGAACTCTTTGATCTACAAACAAAAGACAAAGAAGATTCATGACTCTAAAATCAAGAACCGCGTTTTCAACGTTGGTGATCGAGTCATTCTTTTCAATTCAAGATTGAAGATTTTCTCGGGAAAGCTCAAGTCCCGTTGGTCTGGTCCATTTAAGGCACCATTGAGTTATCTCAACCCGATGGTCCAGATTTTAAAGTAAATGGTCATCGATTAAAGCATTACTTTGGAGAGGACATTCCATTTGTGATTGTCCCGGATCTACAAACATTCCCCATGAACCAATGAATGCGGGGATCGAGTCAAGCTAGTGACTCGGGAATCAAAAATAGTAGCACACATCATATGGGTTTTCATCCATATTTCTGTCTTCTTATCCCCTTTCTACCACCCTAGTGTGGGGGAGTTTCCCCACAATGTTGTATATATATATAAAAAAAAAAAAAAAAAAAAAAAAAAAAAAAAAAAAGTGTATATATCAAAAACAAAATAATGGCCGTAATATTTCCCTTTTTATGTTCTATGTTTCGGCATAACCGCCGGTACTTTGAATATTGAGGGCAATATTCATTTCTAAGTGTGGGGGGGAATTCTCATGAATTTCATCATGTAATTATTTCACCCAATTCCCCCGTTTTTTGCCAAAATTTTTTTTGGAGTAAGTGTTTTTCACTTACTCAGCAAATGGTAATCAGTCCGCCATGTCTAACCCACATAAGGATGGGCTAATCCAGGAGCAAACGGCTCTTGGTAAAGATATCTCAAATCCGTTTATGGCTTGCAATTTGCCTAAAATTGTATGGTGTTCAACTCACCATATCTTTAAACTAGTGAAAAGTTGGCTAGCCCGCAAGGTTATGGCTTGTGGTAAAGGCAATTGAAAATCCATAATTGGTAATCGGCTCACCAAAGATAAAATTGATAATTTATCTAAGAGTTGGCTAGTCCAGAAGCAAACGGGTTCTGGGAAAGACAAATCAAATCCGTTCACAGCTTATGATTTGCTCAAAATCATTTGGTTATCATTGTACCAAGGTTCTTACTTAAACTAAAACAATTGGCTACTCCAGAAGTAATGGCTTTTGGTAAAGAGATAAAATCCATTAATTTTTTCTCAAATCATTGCTAGGGACTAGCAATATCTTAGTGTGGGGGATTGATGAGTGTCTAAATATTCATTATTTTTATACTGTTAGAATGCCAAAAACATCTGAAAACACTCAGAAATACATCAAAATGATGAAAATATCACAAAACAAGTGTTTTATATGTTTTAAATGCAAAAACATCAAAATCTGGTGAAAAACGTATCAAGTTTGCATAATTGGCAATTTTAGTCCCCCAAGTTACAAAAGTTGTCAAAAATAGTCCCTGGTAATTCAAAAACTTGTAAAATATCATTTTAGGTCCATGAGATTCAAAAGTTGTCAAAACAAACCCTTTAAAGTTCAAAAATCACAAAATGACAACTTTAGTCCCTAAACTTTGAAAATTGTCAAATATAGTCCTTGGTTAATTTAAAAAATGAAAATTATCAAATATTAACCTTGTACTATTTATAAATGACAAGAATGGTCCTTATGATAAACTTTGGAGAAATTACATTTTTGGTCCCTCTAGTTTCAAACTTGGCAGATTTAGTCCCTGGAAGGGTATAAATTGAATTTTATGCAATTGGTCCTTGTACTATTCAATATTTATAGGTTTAGCCCTTGTGATATGATTGGAAAAGTTTCAATTTCAGCCCCTTCAACTTTGGCAGAATTACATTTTTGGTCCTTGTGATTATTAAGCTACAAACCAGCCGGATCCAATATTAACACAAACCCAGGCCCAAATCCACAACCCGGCCCAACTTTTAAATTTAAAAGAAAACCGCACACTGTTTATCCATCTCCCCCACAGCTGTTTGTGTTAAAACCAGGTGGTTTTAACCACCTTTTCACCACTTGATTTCCTTTCCACATCACCCCTAACACCTGGTTACCCACTCCCTCCACCTCCACATCATTCCAAGCCCCATTAATTCAGAAAACCTGCTCAATTGAAAATTGGCGCCAAATGTGACATTTGTCAAAACTGATGATCTGGACTAAATCAATGGTTCAAAAGTGGTGGGATTAGCTCAGAGATGTCGACAAGGTTAAATGAAGTCAATAAATACAAGTTTGAAGCAATGTATCTAAAAACTAGTGTAATCTTTAATTTTCATGTCGTTTTAGCTTAAGTCTGAATTTCAGTGTATATTTTAATTTCCAAGCTTTGTATTTCATGTTTTCAGGGTACAATAAAACTTTTGTAATCATCAATTTCAGTATCAAGTAATATTTCTGTTTATGCAAAAATTCACTCTTGATCAAAAATCTCAATATGGTTAAATGTTATTAGCAGTTGTTATTCTGGACTAATAAGCTCACATAAGCTCCCTAATAAGCTTATTCAAGCTTTTAGATACCTTAAAAAACAGTTTAGTATCAAAAACACAAAAATTCACAAAAATACCAAATAATTAGTTAAAAATAAAAAATCACATGGAGATGAAAAAGAAAGCTGGAGCAGGGTAGATTTTGGATTGCCTTGGGTTTAGTGCTTAATTGGAAGCTTTAGGTTGTGTTTGTATACCTTGGTTCTCATCTTTCACTTGGAATCCACTTGTAAGCCATTTTGTTTCATTTTGGTATTTTACTGTGTAAGACAGTCATTAGCTCAAATTTCTGTTTGTTCATGTTTATTAGTTATAGTTAAGTTAAATTAAACAATAAAACCAGTTGATAGTTCATTAGAATTTGTAGTTCATATAAATTTTATTTTAACAGTTAAAATAGCATTAGGATCATTATTGAGCTTTATGTTGTTATGGCTATTGTCTCATGCTTATTTAATCTTAATGTATGATAATACAAGGTCTGAACTCAGTATAATGGTTTTAATCTTTGCTTTGCTTTGAAAAATTCCAAAACAGCCTCATAAAGGCTTGTTTGGATCAGTTTGTTTAGCAGTGTTATAGAGTGTTCAATCCAGTGTTATTGCTTGTTTTGTGTCACAATAGGTCTTATTAGCTCAAAGAAACCAAGAAACACATACCTTCTTTGGTAAAAAGTCAAAATTCCTTTTGATCTCCTCTTATTATCTGTCTGTTGGATTTTTAGGTTCTGTGCTCATAATTTTGTGTTAAAAAGTTGTTACCATTGATCAAACAAGTCTTAATATACCTTAATTCATCATAATCAGTGTGTAGATTTGATCACAAGTTCATAAAGGTCAAACTTTCATTTTGTTCAAAAAGGTCAAAGAGTGCCCTGTGCACAGTTGTGGTACCCCATTTCACAAGCTCTTAGAGAGCTTATTAATGGCCACTAGCTTATGTGTTTTAGCTTTTTGAGAAGCTCATCCAGCTGACTCAAGGTTCCAAGTTTTATTTTTCCATTTGTAGCTTATTAGGTAGGGCTGCACTCAGCTTATTGTTTTGTCCATTTTGACTCAGTACACTGAGTTATACTCAGTGGTTTTTCAGGTTTTGAAAAAGCTTCTCACAAGCTCATTTTAGCTTATCTGGATCTCATCTTTGGTTTCTAGGTAGCCAACCAGGTCTTGTTTAGGTTCCAATCTTTGGTTTTAAGTTTTAGCTTATTTGGTAGTCTGTGCTTAAGCTCAAAGTGGTGGGTCAAACCTGTTTTTAGCTTATTAACTTAAAACATCAAATCTGTTTAAGCTTGTATCCCAGAGGTTAGAACCAGTTGTTTCTTGTTGCATTTTGACACTTTTAACATTTCATTAGCTTCTGTATCAAGTTGGTAGCTTATTGTGTCTTTTGGCTTATTAAAAGTGCTTATTTATAAGCAGTTACAACTGCAGTCTCATTTTCTTACACACAAGCCCATGTTTTTCTATTTTTCTTAGATTCAGTAGATTAAAATAGACTTTTCCTGTAATTTTCATAATTTTCCAAAACTGTTTGCTATTTTTCTTAATTAAAAACAGTTTTTAGGCATTTTTAAATAGCTTTTAATACAAATAAATCAGAAAAAGCTTAAAAAAATATGTTTTCAATTTTCATAGATTAAGATAAATATAAAAGTCATAAAAAGTATTTTTCCATAATTTTCTTGGTTTAATTAGTATTTTCTAGCATTTTAATTAGTTTTAAATAGTTTTAAATTAATAATAAATACATAAAAAGTCTAAAAAATATATTTTCAGTTTTAAAATAAGTTTTATCATATTTTAGACTTTTCTAACTTATAATTTCATTTTTCTAGTTTAATTTTGTATTTTCTTATATTTTAGTGCATTTTAAATACTTAATAAATGGTTTTTAATTAATAATAATTAAATAAATAGTTGTAAAAATAATTTTCTTTTTCTAATAATTTTCTTTTATTATTAGGATTGTAAAAATGTTATTTTCATATTTTTAGGTCTTTTATTTCTTAGATTTTATTTTTTATTTTGTACGTGTACGTAGTTTTTAAACTCACGTTTACGTTTCTTTTATCTGATTGTTGTGTTTTCCAATTCTGAATTCCATTCTATTCCAAGCAATCAGTAGTGTAATTTCTCAAATCAAAACCTTTACTGATCATTATCCTTAGTGATCATTCTATCATCTGATCAAGTGTTTATACACCAATTCATCCTCCGTGGGACTTAACGACCCAGGAATCCCCTATATTCCTCTGATCTTAATTGAATTTGTGTTTTAAGCAGTTTTAAGTCTGTTACGGTTGACCATTCACAAGTGGTTAGCTTGTGTAATTAAACTTGACTGTTTAGCACCAACCACCTTTCGTAAGCGGATCCGCGATGTTATCTATTGACTTTACGTAGTCAATCGTGATAACTCTAGTTGAGAGTAGTTGTCGCACCAATCAACGTCTATGATGGATATGTCTTGACTTACCATTTTACATTGTGATATGAGCTCTGTCAATTTCCAATTGACTATCACACTTTATATAGATGGTCGTTACCGGTCTACGCCATTTTGGTATGTCCTCTACGAATTAACGCAGATATCCGCATATTATATAAATTTATCTCAAATGATAAATTCAAATTCCATCATAGATTTAGCTATAAAAGTTTGTTTGAAATACTTTCAAGATTTCCAATACACACCTTCCCACGTAGAGTCAATACATCCGCTCTAGTAGATCTAGATTCTTTTATGTAAGAATCCATATTTGCATTACTCTATCATTAAATAGCAGTTGGATATCTTCCAAAATGCAATATCGTAAATATCATAGTACTTGTGTAATACTATTCAAATGGTCATCACTTAAATTACTGGTATATGTACTTAACTTGATTATAACTTCTAAATCAAGTCTTACACACGTCATTAGACACATAAGACGCCCAATATTCTATGAGTATTCAAAATAGGCAACACCTCTACCTCTATTATTAATAGATTTAAAAGATGTCATTGGAGTTCTAGCTAGGCCGGAATCCCCCACATTGAACCTCTCAAGAATATTGTCTTTATAGTGTTTTTGACTTCAAAACAAATCCATTTGGTTTCATATGATCTTAGTTCCAAGAACCATATCGAGCAGCCAATGTCGTTCATGTCAAATCATGACTCAAACATTTCATTAGTGGATTTGATCATCTTGTTATCACTTTCAGTGATAAGTATACCATCTATGTATAGACACATGATTACATATATACCAGCAATTATTTATTTCCACAAACATCCGTTATTTTTAAATCCACGTTCTGACATGACGTGAAAAAAAATTGATGTTCATTGTTTGGGAGCTTGCTTTAAGCCATATAATGACTTAACAAGTCTACAAACTTTGTTCTCTTGTTCAGGAGCCATGAAACCCTCGGGTTGGTTCATGTAGATTTCTTCTTCTAAATCTCTGTTTAGAAATGCCGTTTTCACATCCATTTGGTGAACTTCCAAATTTCTTAAAGCGGCAATAGCAAGTATGTATCAAAGTAATCAAGACCTTCTCGTTGTCACATCCTAATCGAGGTTATTCGCGTAACAAGCGAATATGTATCAAAGTAATCAAGACCTTCTCGTTGTCTAAATCCTTTGATTACTAATCTTGCATTATACTTGTCAATGGTGCCATCGGCTTTCATATTCTTCTTGAAGATCCATTTATAGCCTAGTGTTTACAACCAGGAGGTAAATCCACGAGCTCCCAAGTATGATTCTGTAAAATAGAATCTACTTCACTTTTAATGGCTTCTTTCCATTGAGGCCCTTCTGAGGAAGTAACCGCCTCTCGGTATGAAGTAGGTTCGTTTTCAACCATAAAAGAAACAAAATCGGGTCTAAACGATTTCTCGGTTCTTGCCCTTTTGCTTCTTCTAGGTTCAACCTCTTCTTCCTCAGTTTGATCTTGTCTCTCATCTTAGAGATCATTATCAACTCCTTTGTTGTCTCTTATCACGAACAATATTCTCATCTTGATGTCTCTCACCATGAAGGACTTCATCATTAAGTTGCCTCTCATCATGGACAACTTTACCGCCAAGCCTAGATGAACATCCATTCTCCTCTAATAATCAAGGAAACACGGTTTCATACAATGAAAGTTTTCCTTGATTCGATTATCGTATCTTTGTGTATATTTATCGTTTCCGAATCACATACAAAGAAATGATAAGCACTACTGTTATGAGCATATCCAAACTTATGCAAACCACAGTTTTAGGTCCAATATTTTGAACCTTGGGTGTCAGTACAGATAAACACCCCCCACATTCGTAAGTACTTATAGGATGGTTTTCTTCCCATCCATAGTTCATAAAAACTATCTTCTTTTCCTTACAGGGGATCTTATCTAAAAGATATGTAGCCAATAAAACCGTTTCCCCCTACATGCCATGGCTTAAACCATGACTTTAATAACATGGCATAACCATATATTTAAGGCACAGTTCTTTCCTATCAACAATTATGTTGTGGTGTATAAGGAGCAATAAATTTATGTCTTATTTCATGTTTAGAACACACATGTTCACCTCCAATATCACTTCGAACCGCCTTGTTTTCGATAATAAGTTGATTCTTACCTTATTTGTATAGATCAATCTTGTCTATATCCTTACTCTCAAGTAAGTAAAAGTCGCAATATTTTGTGCTACCATCAACAATTACGATGAAGTACCTAATTGCTACCTTAGTAGGTATCGATTCCAAATCACATAAAACTATGTGAATCAAGGGTTCGGTTAATATACGGTCAACCGAGTAAAAAGACAATCTTGTCAATTTGGCTTCAACATAAGTTTTACTTTTGTAATCTGTGTTTGTTTATTTAATTAAACAACGTATTGAGTTAAAATTAACATGTCCGAGATGGCCATGCTATACATTTAAAGGATCAAATAAGCTGAATTCATACTCATTTTTATTAAAACAACCAAAAAAATAGATTCAGCTTAAACATTTAATGAATGGCATAACCCGTACCGACCAAAATTTTGTTCAATGTTAACTCAATGTTACTTGATAAAAATAAAGCCAAATTTATTAAGCAACCATCCAGACACAAGATTCCTACAAATCTCTGGCACATACAACGTGTTGGTTCACTTAAGCTCTTTTCCACATGTGAATTTCAACATCACATTTCTTTTCCCTTGCTATTAGCAGTTATAGAGTTGCCCATAAATTGCATCTCTCATTTTCTGCTACTTTGAAAGAGTTAACCAAATTCTTATCATCATACTCATGACATGATGCCCAAGTGTTAATCAACATTTTCTAATGTCAGATCCCGCCTTGGCAACAATTTTCATTTCATTCAGGCCATTTAACCCATAGTTATGACACATAAAATCTGAATGCTTTAAAGCATCTACCGTACACATAACTCGAGTATCGGTCTCCCTTTCAACAAGTTCGGGAGCAGATCCTTTAAATGTCACTCATGACATTCCGAACATTCTGTTAATACGAGATTCCGTTATTAGTGTAACACTAAATTTGGAATAATTAACAACTTGCTATATCACAAAGTGTTTCTTAACAAACACGATAACATCAAATTTTGTTTAAAACACTACTGTTTTGTAAGATCCATTATACAAAACCGCTTTTAAACAAGTCTTTCGATTAAACAATTAAACAATATCACATATTACATAATGTTTTTAAACAAAAACAATTTTGTAATATGATTTTGTCAATCTTCTTTAACAATATCTTAATAGATTTGCATCACATGGTATAATTCTACAATTAAACTCGACAAGGTTTCAAAATAGATTTAGTCTTTCAAAGAAACTCAACAAGGTTTCTATAGATCTACTATCAAATGCATAAAGTTTCAAGAACTATATTTAGTTTATAATTAAACTCAACCTGGTTTAAATAAGCTAAACAAGTCAAAGAAACTTTTTCACAAAATATGATAACAGCTTGTATATTATCAGATTTTGTTTCAAACAAACTCATCTTGATTTCAATAAACACGTTCTAGTAATCTAATAAAATAACAACTCGTATTTTATGAGATTTGTTTCAAAGAAACTCCACATGGTTTCAATGAATCGGATTTCATCATGATTTTTAACCATGTTAGTAACTGGCGCACCAATTACATTCGCAAGATTCACTAGGGTCACAAATTATGTTACCATCAGTTAACTTGTGAATATTTAAACACAAAACAGTTAAAACTGTTAAAACAATATGGTATCTAATAAACTCAACATGGTTTATGTAAACTTGTACCAAATATGATTCAGAGAAACACAAGCTTGGTTTCAATATCCAGATTTAAACAATAACATATGCAATAAACAAAATAAATCAGTTTGAAAAGAAACTCATCATGGTTCCAATATAAACTGATTCAATAAACTGTTTTAAAAATCGTTTATAAATCTGTTATACCAAATCTGTTAATTAAAATTCTGTTTAGTTATAAAACTGATTTTCAAAGAAACTCAATTTTGGTTTCAGCAGAAAAACAGTTTGTATAAAATCTGTTAATTATATAAATCAGATTTTAATAATAAAGTGTTTTAATTCTGTTATACAGAATCTGTTTTAAGACTGTAGGGAAACGGTTACACTTTTATTAATAAAATCTATATTATAATAAATAAAATTAACAGTAAATAAATAACAGAAAATTAAATACAAACAGAATATAAGCAGATAAACGATAATTAAATAAAATAATAAAATAGTCAAAAGACTTACTTGATCACCAAATAAAGATCAACAAAGAAGCACTAAAAGCCGATGCACGTGTTTGACACGCTTCCCTTAAAACAGATTCGCCGTCTGTTTCCCAGGGTACAACAGCCAAAACAGTAAGTTGTACTGTCGGACTTAACTAAACTGCCAGGAATTTCATCTTAAGAGATGCATATTCCATATGTTGGAAATCAATAATAACTATTGATTTGATGTGTGTGAAACTTGTGGAATTAGGGCCTCTATTTATACGCAATAGACTCCCTCTAAGTTTACTCATCCCACCGATGTGGGATTGAAAATAAACTACTTTTTCTCTTTAGGCATGATACCGAATGCCTAACTTTGAGACCCGATATCTCATTCACATCAACTCTATTTTGGACACATAAAGGCTTATTGCGAAGCTCTCTTCGAGGAGAACGCGAACCTACAAACTATTACTCATATATATATGTGACATATACATATAGATAATTGTGTCCAAAGTTGGTCAAAAGTCACTTTTGCCAACCACTTTTCCAACATTTTTTTTCTCTCATATGACATGAACTATACATTTACGACCATTTAGTATATTAAAAGCAAAACGCAATAAAATCTTACGACAACGTTACTACACGTCGGAACGTTGAGAGTTTATTCAGAAAGAAAACTACACATAAAGGTCCTAAGGTGCCACGAAATCAACTCTAAGTACCATCATTCAATATACATAAGCATGTACTGAAGCTCCTAAAGCTAGTATCTCATGTTTAAGTAACAAGTTTATGTTATACAAATGTTACTATATTTAATATTAAACATCAGATATTAATCAATGGTAAAAAAAAAAAAAAAAAAAAAAAAAAAAAAAAAAAAAAAAACCCTCGAACCAAGCCAGGGCAGCTCAAACAAAGCCCACACTATTAGCAATATAGAATTATAGATAGCAAATTAGTATTTATTAGCTTTAAAACAAAATAGTTTTTACTAAGCCATAATGAACAAATGTTAAAAAAATAGGCCAGATACATTATTTTAATATAGTTTGGATATGACTTGTGCTATAATATATAGTTATAATTCTTACATGGTATGGTTATATCCTGCATTTATTTGAGTTATTGTGAATAAAAATGTGCATGTTTGACAATGATGAAATAATATATAGTTGGAGCTAGGGGTGAAAACGAGCCGAGCCGAGCTCGAGCTCGTTTAGGCTCGAGCTCGGCTCGTTTATATATAAAAAGCTCGAGCTCGAGCTCGTTTCGAGCCTCACATTTTGAGCTCGAGCTCGGCTCGTGAAATTTTTCACAAGCTCAAGCTCGGCTCGTTAACACAAAGTTCGACTCGTTAACACAAGGCTCGAGCTCGTTAACACGGTTATACGTATAGAAAATATATATACGTATATATTTTTAGGGCTCGTTTAGGCTCTATAGAGCTCGGGCTCGGGCTCGATTATTAAATGAGCCCAAACTTAGGCTCGAGCTCGTTTAGGCTCGGCTCGTTCGAGCTTTTTACCGATCCGATCCCGAGCTTTTTACGAGCGGCTCGGCTCGTTTCCACCCCTAGTTGGAGCCCACGGGCTTTGATTGTTTTTTTCCACCGAGTTTGCTTCGAAGGTAATAAACTTGATGACGCATTGACATATGACACACGCTACATAATAATTTTCTTATAATTATTACTACGTACATTTTAGTACGTGTAACGTTCATGATAAAAAGCTTGTTTGACAATGATGAACGGTTGAAGATTTTTCTAACATTATGTTTTTAACACTAACAAAAAAAGCATTCAAATTCTAAGTTTTTAAACTTAATTTTACGCATTCGAATTCAACAACTTTAATAAAATAATCATGTATTGCTTACAAGAACCGCTCACACATATCAAAGTTAACTACATCTACGGCTAATTTTATCAAAGATACCAGAGCACTAGGTGTTGTGGGGTGGGGGGTTATTCGTCTCGCGTTATAGCAAAAAGTGTTGCCTATTTTTTTTCTATAATCAGAACGTATAACTTAAACAAAAAACATTCTCCTTCCGTCGCTCATGTTATAGAACACCTCTTGACACTGCCAATAAAACACAAATACAACACATACAATACAAAGAAAAAGAAGGAAGATGATGAATAATATGGCTGGTGGGAATGGCACCGGAGCCTATGGCAAGAATTGGGATGTCGGGCTCAAGTTATTCGTTGGTGTTATAAGATGGCACGAGGCTTTCCAGCCATCCGCACCGTCCCCTCTAGCAATAAGCTATTGATTTTTCTACATCTTTGTATCCAGGGGCGGAACTCTTTGGGGCAGGGGAGGGTCCCGCCTCCCCAAAATTTGCGACACCTAATGTAAATATTATAGGTTTTAGAGGTAATTTAGTTGATGTTACAAACAAATCTCCGATTTAGCCCTCCCAAAATAAATTATGCCTCCCAAAAATAAGTAGTCAAGTTCAGTGACCGTGTGTATCATGCCTATGAGCTTTTCAAATTCATTTTTATTTGTGGCAAGTTGTAGACTTTTCTTTTTTATTCATTTTTTTATAGTTAGAAGGAGCGGGAAATATACAATAAAATAATAAGTGTGAGACTATTATTTATATGACGATAATTTGACCGAGAAATAAAAGTACGTTGACATGTAGAAGTTGATTGGGAGTGTGCCAGTGAACTAAGGGTTGTTTATAACGTGCACATACGAATATATACACATGATAATGATATACATAGTTACATTGGAAATACGAAATTTCAAAATCTAGGTATTTTCTAGGAACCTCTCAATATCTTTCACATCCCATCCCATGTCCTTATATGGTCTTTCAAATAGTTTCACACAATTGTTCCTCCCTGTTAATCACAAAAACAACGATATCCAATACCGTCAAAGGGAGATATAGAGAAATAAAATATAGACAGTTACACATTTACCCGAGAATAAAGAGATTGTGTCTAAAAAGACATCTGCCAAGTACGTGTGTGTCAAACTAGTGTTAAACATTGATGCTTTTAGTCTAAGGTTGACATGGATACTTTTAGGGCATCCACTATGGTAGTGTTACGACCGAGCCTGATGAAGAGCCCGAGCCTGATGAAGAGCTGGGTGGTGAACCGCGACCCAAAAGGGCTATAGCCAAGCCCGCATGGCATGCAGATTATGTCATGTGATTATCTTTATTTTTAGTCATGATTGAGTCATATTAGGAAAGTATATTGTGAGTCGTTTTAGGAGTTATCTTTTGATACAAGTTATCGTGTTTGTTTCCTATTTATACCGAACTATGGAATACAGGAAGTTTAAGTTTTGTCAAAATAATTCTCTTTTCTTTCTTCTAAATTCTTAGGGAGCTCGCATACGCTTGAAGTGTGCAAACTATCGATACATAACGTATCAACTGGTGCTTTCATTGCTAATGGATGAAGCAGCGGTACGTGGGCTGTTGAAGGATCATTCGGATGCACTATACGCGGAGCTACACCAGCAGTTTGCTGCATTACAGGTGGAGTTACAGGCGATCAGAAATTTAGGGCTCAACCGACATGGAGCGGGCGGTGGTGAACCAGGGTTGCCGCGATCCATGCGTTTGGAGGTTCCTAAGTTTAATGGCAAAGATCCTGAACGTTGGATTTTTGCTATCCATGAATACTTTGATCTTCTCGGAACAGTGGATGAACAACGACTCAAAGTTGTAGGTTTTAATCTGGAAGGAGACGCTGCTGAATGGTTTCGGTGGATGTCGCGCAATAATTTGATTACCAATTGGGACAGTTTTTTGGAGAGTGTTCGCAATCGGTTTGGTCCTTGTAAGTATGAGGATCCGCAGGGGGCGTTGTCTAAACTATTGCAACTAGGATCCGTGGCACAATACCAAAGTGACTTTGAAAAACTTATGAATCGGGTCACAGAGATTCCAGAAAAATTGTTGATTTCGTTTTATATATCTGGACTTAAACCTTCGTTACAGCGGGAATTGTTGGTGTCCAAACCAACGACTCTTGGTGATGCTTTTTCTTTGGCACGTATTATAGGCGGTTTATTAAGGACTATGCGTCCATAGCGGCACCATTGTCTAATCTGTTGCAAAAGGATGGTTTTAAATGGGGAACGGTGGAAGACGTGGCTTTTGATGCTCTCAAGCATCAACTTTCTCATGCACCAATTTTGGGACTTCCTAATTTTGATGAAACATTTATTGTTGAGGCGGATGCGTCGACCAATTGTATTGGCGCTGTGTTATTACAAAAAGGGCAACCCATTAGTTTTTTTAGCCGTAAGTTGGGTCCTCGCATGCGTATTGCAGCTACAGATCAAAAAGAGTTGTTCGCTATTGTGGAAGCCATATACAAGTGGAGACAATACTTGATCGGGCGTCGCTTTATAGTTCGAACGGACCATAAGAGCATTAAAGAGCTTATGCAACAGGTAATTCAAACTCCTTTACAGCAAAAGTATGTCAGGAAATTGATGGGATTTGATTTTTCTATCGAGTACAAACCTGGAGTGTTGAATCAAGTGGCTGATGCTTTGTCGCGTCGGGATGAAGAGGAGGAAAGTGTCACAATGGCATTTATGGCCATGAGCCAGCCACTTGTGGACTTAATGACCACATTGCATGAAGAGAATGAAGTGCTGGAAGAGTTACAACAGATAAATCATAAGCTCGATCAAGGGGAAGAAGTGGACGGGTTCCGTCGTGAGAAGGGTATATTAATTTACCAGGATCGCTACTACATTGGTGCGGAATCAAAACTAAAAATACCATTGTTGTCTGAATTCCATGACACGCCTAGTGCCGGGCATGGGGGAATAAAGAAAATGCTAGTGGGATTATCCGCTTTGTTTTATTGGAAGGGTATGCGTCAATCGGTTAAAGAGTATGTTAAAAAATGTCTTGTATGTCAACAAACCAAATATGTGACGCAGGCTCCAGGAGGCTTGCTACAACCATTGCCAACACCATCAGCGGTTTGGGAAGATGTTTCAATGGATTTTATTACTGGGTTGCCAAGTTTCAAAGGCTTGACAGCAATTTTTGTGGTGGTGGATCGGTTTTCCAAATATGCACACTTTGGGACATTACCAACTAGTTTTAATGCTTCCAAAGTGGCGGAGTTGTTCATAGATATGGTAGTTAAATATCATGGGTTTCCCCGAACCGTCGTATCTGATCGTGACCCTATATTTGTCAGTCAGTTTTGGAAGCACTTATTTGAGGCCAGTGGTACTAAATTGAATCATAGTACGGCTTATCACCCTCAGACAGATGGTCAAACAGAAGTTGTGAATCGAGGTCTTGAACAATATCTTCGTGCGATGGTATGTGATCAGCCTCAGCAGTGGGTGAAGTTCTTATCTTGGGCCGAATACTGTTATAATACTAGTTATCATAGTAGCATCCAAATGTCTCCTTTTCAAGCATTGTATGGGCGTTTACCTCCAACAATTATTCCATATCCACCAGGGTCATCGAAAGTGGCTGCCGTTGATGAAGTGTTGACCGAACAAGATGAGTTGTTACGACAGCTTAGGCATAATTTATTGGATGCGAAGCATCGCATGGAAATGAAGGCCAACCGTAGTCGACGTGATGTTGAGTTCAAACAAGGAGATAAGGTGTTTGTTAAGCTACAACCTTATCGACAAGTAACCTTAGCCAAACGTTTTTCTAATAAGTTAGCTAAGAGATATTATGGGCCATTTGAGGTACTTCAACGTGTAGGAAAGGTTGCTTACCGTCTTGCACTTCCTTCTACAAGTAAGATACATCCGGTGTTTCATGTATCGTTACTCAAACCTTTTGAAGGGACCGAACCTGGGGTCGTTGTAGAGCTACCTGAGGAGGTATTTGAAGGTCATCCGGTGGAACGACCGTTATGCATTTGTGATTCACGGGTAGTGTTACGCAATGGATTGCCAACTCGACAAGTTCTCGTTCAATGGTTCGGAAGATCACCAGAAGAAGCAACATGGGAATGGTTTACTGAGTTTCAGTTAGCTTATCCAGCTTACCACCTTGAGGACAAGGTGATTTCTGAAGATGTGGGGAATGTTACGACCGAGCCTGATGAAGAGCCCGAGCCTGATGAAGAGCTGGGTGGTGAACCGCGACCCAAAAGGGCTACAGCCAAGCCCGCATGGCATGCAGATTATGTCATGTGATTATCTTTATTTTTAGTCATGATTGAGTCATATTAGGAAAGTATATTGTGAGTCGTTTTAGGAGTTATCTTTTGATACAAGTTATCGTGTTTGTTTGCTATTTATACCGAACTATGGAATACAGGAAGTTTAAGTTTTGTCAAAATAATTCTCTTTTCTTTCTTCTAAATTCTTAGGGAGCTCGCATACGCTTGAAGTGTGCAAACTATCAATACATAACGTATCAGGTAGTTTCATCAAAAGGTCTAAAACTTATATAAAGCTTTATCTTTCATTTCAACCATAATGGTTATTTGTTTTATGTACATGTGGCATGAAGAGGTTCATATTCTTGAACCTATTCATAATTTAATGTATGTGTTATTATGAATCATTTGAAGAGTTGTAAAAGATTTACGCATAGTGAACATAGGTTTATAACATCAAAAGGTTTATAATTTAATGATTATGGACTTATGTAAAGCTTCACCATTGTGGATGCTCTTATAAAAAAAATTGGGTTAACTATGACGATAGAATCTGTGCATTTCACTTTTATATTTATGACTAGTTAGACACTTAGACTAGTTTTTATGGAAGGTGAAGGTTCAATGAATCACCCCTACCAATTACTTATAAAGAGTAAGCCAGAAGATTATGGGGCAAAGTTTAAAAGGTACTAACATTTTTATAGCATCTTTTCCACCAACCTATTTACATGAAAGATACTCTTATTAAAGTTAGCTTTATTTTAAAACTATCTTACTTTTTAAATAATCTAATAATACACCCTGATTTGACACACATACACACAAATTCCTTCCAAACTGTAAAAGCCAAAAAAGTCAACATCTAATTGCAAATTTGTATCTTGAAATTCAATATTAAATTATTTATTTATTTACGAAATCTTTTCTAAATTATCATACATGTAATTTTAGTTGAAGATTGCCATAGATATATAAAATTCACAAATTAAGCATCAAATATTCTCATGACTTGAGGTTAGTAATTTCTCAAACAACATTAAACAAGTACAAAATTAGTTGACATTTTAATATTTATTTTATAAAAAGTGTAGATTCTCGAGAATATCTTAACCTTGGATGTCCTTTAGCACCGGCTATTATCCACTTCACAAGAAATTGCTCCGGCAATTATCCTGACCTAGTAAGGCACCAACTAGAGTGAGCACAAACATGTGTCTATTGACTCAAACACGAGTGCTCTAACCATTGAACTAATACTCAAGTGATTTTGATATTTATGATACTCTCGTGTTCACAAATTAATTTTCTAAAACTCTAAACTATATGTATAGATTTTCAAGATTGCGACCGGGTACCAAACCCTTCGGCAAAGGAGCATGAGAATTCACGATCCCCTCGATCACTTGTATAGAACGTTTTCATTTCATGACTATCAAATGTGAAAGTAACTAGACATATAGATTAGTTACACAAAATGTCTTCAATCTACCGGTCAACTTTAATGTCACTTACATTTTAGATATAAGAGCATGTTCAACCATAACATTATAACACCAATAACACCGTCCACGTCAACGTCACATCAGCTTTAACATTTCATTTTAACATTCCAAAAAACACTCACAACAATAACATCCCAATAACATCAATAACATTTCATATTTTCAATTTCAACCCCTAAACTAAAACAAACACTTCATTTATTAAAACACATATCACATTTAACATTAAAACACCAAGTATATTAATCGTTAAACACGAATTACATTAAAAATTAAAGATACAACGCATACTGATGAAAATACAACTACTAAAACTTAAAAAAATGAATCATCTGAGTCCCAACCCTCATAACTGGTTGCCGGAGAATTAAACTACCCATTATAGTATCGACGCTCCATTATGTCGAAGTAGTTGTCTTGGAGGTACTGAGCTTCCCGTGCTTCTTGCTCACGGCGAGCAGCCTCTTCACGTGCCTGCTCTTCCATAATCTCCCTAACGTTTTCTTCATCTTGTTCCAATTGCTGGAGGGAAGCCTCACTTAACCCGCTGGGGTGGTTTTGAAAATCCCCCTGTGGACTGTTCACAGGTGGAGTTGGAACAATTGGGAGGTACGGATGTTTTCAAAACCCACCGGAAAGACATTTTCCGGTGGTGTAGAGTAAACTTCAGGTTCTGGTAGAGTTGGAAAGTTGGTTTCCGGCAAGTGATTTGGAGTTCGAGAGCTGGTTTCCGGCAACTTTTCTGGACTTGGGAATTGCCGAGAAAAATCTTTGCGAGACATTTTTTGTGTGTGAGTTGTGTGTGTAACTTGTGTGTGTTGTGTGTTCTAAACAACTCTGGTAGAGTTGTATATATAGGCAGAGTTGATTTGAGTTTGAATAAATCCCGCTCATATTTGATTTTTAAATTTTAAATTTGAATTTGAATTTATCCCGCTCAGAATTGACCAGTATAATTTAAATTTGAATTTGAATAGGTTGAGGGGGTGTAAGTAAAAATTTATTTGAAATGGTTTAGGGGGTGAAATAATTTTTTTTATTTTATTTAAACCTTAACGCGCGTTAGCCCTGTAACACCCAGGGACTAACGGCGTGATAATGATGCACTTCCAAGGGCATAACGCCACTAACGGGCGTTGTTTGGGCCATTAACGCCGTTGGGGCGTTATGGTTGAACATGCTCTAAGAAAAAGGCACATAAGAAAAGATTAGCATGAAATATCATTTTAAAAAGTTTAGGTCAACAAAAAATGATTAAAAAACAAAATCTAGTAATTCTTACGTCTCAAATTTTTTGTCCATATTTTAGTTTTAGTATATTCAAAAATAATAGTCTTATTGTGTGTTTTATTTTGATTGGTTGACTAGTGTAGTATTCTTACTTTTATTAAGTTGTGCATTTTTTATTTGGGACGATAATTTTAGATCAAGAAAGTAACAAAATAAAACTAAGACAAAATTACACGTTTGGTCCCCGTAGTCTATCTCAAATAACAGATTTTTGTCTTTAAGTTATTTTAATTATACCACACATACCTATTTTTGAAACATGTTGCCCATTTAGTCACTATTTTGAGAAATAAAGACTACCCGTGTAATTAAAAAAATAAAATATAAATAATTACACAAATGATCCATATCTATATCTATACTACTATATAAAACATTTAAGTTGTGGGCTCCACAAAAATTAAGATAAAGAGCTCCAATTATAGAGTGACACGTGTCACTTTTCAACTAAAAAATCATATTTATTTTCAAATTAAAATATCTTTTTATCTATTTATTTTTTTAATGATATAATTTCATCATATTTTCTAAAATTTTATGCTATTTAATACAAAATCCATTTTGATATACTTTTATGAGTTTTTACTTTTTACATTTTTTTATGAGTTTATGTTGATTCAAATTTTTATAATTTGAACCTTTATTTGAATCAATACAAACTTGATTCGTCAAAATTATAACTTTTGAGGGAGTTTTTGACGGGTAAGAAGTTGTGATGGTCTTTATATATGTGGGGATAATGATGACACGAGAAAGTTACGAGAATCACAAACAAACATAAACAATGAACACAAATACATTCGGAGTGTAGTGTAACGAATTCACTAAGCGGGTAGGAAATTCTGGGAGAGTTGGATTAGCAATTAATTCACTAAACTTATAATATAACTATATTTTTTTCGCCGCCGTTGTGCGCGGGTATCCGACTAGTTTTTTAAAATAGAGACTAAATGAGCAACATGTTTCAAAAACAGGTATGTGTGATGTAATTAAAACGACTTAAAGATTAAACTTTTTATTTAGGGTAAGTCACAGTAGGGGTGGCAATCGAGTCGTGTTCGGGTTAACCTATTCGGGTTCGCGGGTTGACGTGTTATTTTAAACTCTACCCAAACACGACCCATTTATTAATCGTGTCAAGAAACTCAACCCTAACTCAGACCTGCATAACATGTGTAACCCATTTGTGACCCGTTTAACCTGTTTAAATAAAGAGGTCAAGCAGTGAATAAGGTTAGTGGTTTGTCGATTTTACTTGTTTAAATGCAAAAAACAATATAAAGATCTAAAAAATGATAATAATAACATACAAATAACTACGCGATAATTTCAATGATATTTGAATATAATCGTAACTTACTCATATATTAAGTACATAACATAGTACATTTAATAAAAATCCAACATGAAATCCAAGTTACATATTTTGATTTTAGTGGCTTATATAACTTAAACGGGTTCACGGGTTGACCTGTTTAATACTAACTTAACCAAAACACGACCCGTTTATTAAACGGGTTAAACGGGTTCGGCTGTTTTCGACCCAAACCTGTTTATCCTGGACCCAAACCTGTTTAACTTCGTGTCGGGTTCGCGTCGTTTATCGTGTCGTGTCAAAAATTGTGACCCCTAAGTCACAGGGACCAAAGGTGTAATTTTATTCTAAAACTAAATTAGTTAGGAGTTTGATATGTTGCCAAATAATCGTATAAATCAATATATCTCACGTCTAAAATACCATGCGCACATACACCCGCAGTCAATCACTGACACACACACCCCATTATTTTTAGCAACAAAATAATCCAAAAATTAACAAAATATTATCAGAAAAATTTATAAAGTGTTCAAACATTCCCACTTTTCATTTTCTTGAAAACACCCTTTTCATTTATCATTTTTCATTTTTCCAAACTCAAGTTTTCATCTTTTTTGAATTTTTTTCATCTGGGTGGTGATTAATTCTTGTTAAGATCACTTTGCAACAATCTTTTTTCATTTTGGTGTTGATTTGGTTATCTGGGTCACTGTTAAAAAGTTCAAAAGATGAAACAGTTAATTCTGTTATTTGGAGTCTTGTTTTTTGCTGCTACTGTTCATGCTGTTCCACCAACTGAAGGTTTCTTACTTTTATATAATTTTTTGTTATTTTATAGATTGTTAGACTAAGTAATCATTTATGAGCAAATTAGTAATGTGGGTTGTTTTTGTTTCAAGATTTTATATATTTTTTTTCATATAATTTTCATATTATTTGTTGATGATTTAAAGTCTTTAAGCTGTAATATTGGTTGAATAAGTCATGATTTATGAGGAAATGAGAAAATGAGCAATGTGGGTCGTTATCGATTGATGAAATTAGCTTAGTGAAGATCTTGATTATTTACGGTTTAGCAATGCTGTTACTAGTTCATGGTTTAGCAAGAAACCGTCCATAAGTACAGTTTTGTAAATTTTTTAAATTTTTGTGTGATTTTTTGTTGCAGTTCGCGCTCTTATGGTGTTTAAAGAAGGTATATTTGATGACCCGTTAATGGTTTTATCGAATTGGAATGCTTTGGATTCAGATCCTTGTAATTGGGTTGGCGTTTCTTGTTTAAACGATCATGTTAACAAAATGTAAGGAGTTTGTGTTCCTTGGATTTGTTTATCGATTTCATAGGAATGATATTAGTAACGAAAGTGAATTTGTTTGTGTAGTAACATTTCCGGCTGTTCATTAAAAGGATTCATTGCGGAAGAAGTGTCGCAGCTCACATTCTTACACGAATTGTATGTTAGTTTCATCATCTCAGTTTACAGTAAGAAGACGATAAAATATGATTTTCATCAATATATGATCATGCTTGCAGGATGTTACATGACAACAGTCTCATTGGTCCTATACCGAAAGAAATCGGGTTGTTGAAGCACTTAAAAATCTTGGATTTAGGGAAGAATCAGTTATCTGGACCGATCCCACATGAAATCGGTGGTCTTATTAGTGTTCTGAAAATGTGAGTATATTTTCACGTTTAACTGTTGGATTTTGTCGTTTATACGTATAAAACAAATGTATGTTTGTGTAGTATGTCTGAAGCTATTTGTATGTGTTAGAAACTTACAAGCGAATGGATTGACCGGAAAATTGCCTTCGGAGCTTGGTAATCTTAAGAACCTTCAAGAGCTTCGGGTAGATAGAAATAAACTGCAAGGAACGTTTCCTGGTGCTAATCTTACGGATCTTGCTTCTGCCATGAGAGGAATGTAAGTTATCGACATTATTATTGGTTTTAATATGTTTATCTGGTTCAACGATCTGTCTGTTATGATATTTAGATTGTGTTTTGGTCCAGGTATGCCTCGAATACAAATGCATTAGGTTTTTGTCGCGCGTCTCCTTTAAAGTTTGCTGATTTCTCGTTCAATTACCTTGTGGGGAATATACCTAAATGTTTGGAATATCTTCCAAGGTTAGAAGCACAATTTCTACCCGCTTTTTTTACACTTTTCATAAATAGAACAGTACGGGTTGCAACATAAGTATAAGGGGTCAAAATGGTAAAAAGAAGTAGCTTAAAAGGAAACAAGTCAAATTGGTTGAAATCTGTCAAAAGTATATGTTTCATTGAGAACACAAGGTTTTTGAAAAGTTAATTCCTTTTGTTGAAGTTACATACGTTTTAGTAGTCATATAACTGACCCGCTAGTTATTCATGATAATAAAAAATTAGTGGACAGTTTCCGTGTTTTGACCCCGTATCCAATGCCCCCATCCTGCCCATTCTGGTAGTCATAATTGACACACCAAAGTTCAGTTTTACATAACAAATCATGGACGAAAATGTTTTGGGTCAATCTGACCCGTCTTAAAATGTACCTTTTTGACCCTTTGACCATTTTCTTTCATGAATTATGTGTTTTGGGCCTTATTTCCTTTTGTTCCTCCTTTATAGGGCTAGCTTTCAGGGTAATTGCATAAAGTATAAAGATATCACACCACGCGCTCCTGAACAATGTGGTATGTTTTGTCATGAAAAAGACACGTTATATTACATGTTGAATATGGTGACACCCGAACTAACAGAGTTTGACTTTTCTGAAACATAGGTATTTCTCCATCAGCTTCTAATAAACCTCCTAAGCCAACTGTAGGAGATACGACACATCCTCCTACTGAAGATAAACGAAAGCCTGAATCCTCTTCTTCAAAACCTGCGTGGCTTTTAGCTATAGAAGTAGTGACTGGAGTGATTGTGGGCTCCATCTTCCTTGCAGGCCTTCTCATGGCTACTAAAAAGTGGAAAGTTAAACCAAGGATTATAGTTCAATGGAAAAAATCCAGAACCAATAAAGACCATTTGGAAATCTTGATCGGTGAGAAAAATATGCTGTTTATCAGAATCTTATCAATGTATAACAATCCTATACGACCATTTTAATATTTTTATTTGTGTATGCAGATACTGATTTGCTAAAGGATGTGACGAGATACAGTCGACCAGAACTTGAAGTTGCCTGTGAAGATTTTAGCAACATTATTGGGTCGTCATCGGATAGTATAGTTTACAAAGGAAACATGAAAGGTGGTCCCGAAATAGCAGTCATATCCCTTAACAACCAGGAAGAACACTGGACTAGCCATCTTGAGCTTTATTTCGAAAAAGAGGTAACCTTGGAAATCTTTATTTTTTGTTGGTGTTTTTAAGATGCAATCTTTTTGTTCATAGTTGTCTACAGCAAGTTTCCATATCCCTTTAAGCGTCTTTCTATCTGCAATCTTTTTGCTCATAGTTGTCATATAATTAGATATTTGAATCCAAAATATTGCCTCACCTGCCATGACTGATGTCCGATACACGTGAAGTATTTTGCTTTAATTCTTTGATAACTGTAAGAAAAGTATGCAACAAGGTCTTCTCGCTAAAGATCTTACATGCATAAAGGTACAAATATTTGATCGATATGAGATGGATGTTGTTTTTCACAAGTTTTAAACCAAAAAATACTAAGTATTCAAGTTGGGCCATCATTAAAATGTGTAAAATTAGCCTTTAAGCAAATTACAAATATCAGAAAACACAATAAGTACGTCTTACTATAAGCTACTCCATGTGCTGTTAAATCAGATTATAAGTATGATAAAAGGTTGTTTCATTATAAGTACAGTATGTAGGCATTTTGATGTTTTGTGTGGGACGGTTAATCATGTTGCATATAGATATGAACGCATAAGAACAAACACAGTCAGTTTCTTTATATAATGATTTATTGTAACTCATTGTAACGTTTTGGCTTTGGTTGATCAGGTGGCAGATCTGGCAAGGCTAAATCACGAAAACATCGGGAAATTGATGGGGTATTGTATTGAAGGTGTCCCATTTACACGAATGTTAGTCTTTGAATATGCTTCCAATGGGACGTTATCTGAGCACCTTCATTGTAAGTCTCACTCGATAGGATTCAGAATCATTGGTTTCAAGATTTTGTTACAGAAATATAATTGAATAAATTATATATATATCTTTTTTATGCAGATGAAGAAGGGTGTCAACCGCTAAGTTGGACACGAAGAATGATGATCATTGTAGGAATATCAAAAGGTCTCAAGTATCTTCACACGGAAATAGAACCGCCTTTTACTATATACGAGCTGAACTCTAGTGCAGTATATCTTACAGAAGATTTCTCACCAAAGGTACGAGCTTTATACAAATAATAAATGTTAACATTAATTGAGAAGCACTTAACTTTTTTCGCTTTACGGATTCTTGCAGCTAGTTGATTTTGAAAGCTGGAAGACCATTCTTACGAGATCGGAGAACAACTCTAGTACTATCAGCAACGAAGACGCAATGTGTGTTCAACCGAGTTCATTACAAGCACGCCATTTGGATATCCATGGTAACATCTATTCTTTTGGTGTTCTCTTGTTGGAAATCGTTACTGGACGCCCTCCAATCTGCAAAGACAAAGGATTCCTGGCGGACTGGGTAAGAATCATAGATGGCAAAACAGTGGTTCGGGTCGGGCAACGGGTCAAAATGGGTTCTGGGTGATTTGTATGCTAATGGTGAGGGGTCAAACAGCTAAGTTAGAGACATGAAAGAGTTAACAGGTCAGCCCAACCTGTTTTGACCCGCACTAAAATTTATTGATTTTGACTAGTCACCTGTCCCATTTTGTTTGAAATAATTAGAAGTGGCAAACGGGCGAGCAGGGTCAATTAACGGCCCCAACTCATTTGACCCTACCATTATGGCACTTGAAATAATTAGCATGGTATCGTGTCTTTAAAGAAAAGCATACAAATTTCTGAGATTTTTGTATTACTATTTTTTTGTGTAATGAACTGATTCGTGGTTTGCCATTATGATCAGGCTAAAGATTATCTAGAAGATCCAGAAAAGATGGCATCGGTTGTAGATCCTGCATTGAAACATTTCAGAGTGGATGATCTTGAGGCGATACGAGAAGTAGTCAGAAGCTGCATTCATGCAAGGCCTAGAGATAAAGTAAGCATGCTAGATTTGTGTGCAACGTTAGAAAGCAAACTCGACACCACTGGATCATCAGAGCTCAAGGCCTCATCTTTAGCTTGGGCTGAGCTAGCACTTTCATCTTGACCTGAGTCATAAAGTCTTAACAAATAGTGTAAATTCTACTAATCATATATACCATCTTCTTAGCATCCTATTGAAAGTTCTTGGTTTCTTAATGTTTTGGCGAGTTGTAAATTTTGACATGGTAAAAGAGCATATAGGGTTAGTTGATAACGGAAACATTTTTTTCTTATACAAGTTTTGCGATCTTATAAAGGATGATTTGATCCAATCTGCATCTTTTATTATGTGTTTTAGATTGTTTTAGTATCCAGCTGTCAATGTGATACAAAGTCCGCGAGTTGTAGCATAATTTTATATGGAAAAAAAGCTCGAGTCCATATGTAAACATACATACATACAAAAATATATCTAAGACAAACACACTGGAATAACTATATATGCACAATTTTGCACCCAAGGCCAGAGCTGCAGCATGACTACCACTAAATGCGTGCGCCCTGTAAATGTCTGCAAAATTTGTTAAATGGGTAAGTGTGGCCATGGTCACCCGTATTTCTAGGTCAGATTTCTCTTTCTTTATGGTCAACGGGCTATTATAACCTTCGTTCTCGATGCTTCTAATCTTCACTAATCTTGTTCACAAAACAAACACTGTGTTAAAGATACAAGATACATGTATATATGGAAATAACAGTAAGTTGAGTTCCTCTGAAACATATATTTCTGCTCTTTTTTTTTTTTTTTTTTTTTTAATCAAGAACAAAACTAATCTCGAAAATCATGAAATTTAAACAATGACTTCTACCATATAACTCAAACTAATCTCGAAAATCTGATTAATACTCGAACATGATTAACACTGTTTAAAAGAGCATCCTAACAAACATAACAAATTACATCGTAAATAAAATTCACATGGATTGAAGCCATATAGTTGGTGTAACGCGGCTACGTGATTCTCCTGTGAAGTGAGGTTCGTTGGTTCCGTCTGACAAATGGTAAATCCCCATATCTCTCTCTCTTCCTATTTCGCTATCAAAGTAGTCCGCATATCCATCATCTCTGTAGTAAATGCAGTTACCCTTTATCACCCCCGTAGTGTCTTCAATCAAAAACGATGAATTACCTCCCACAAACAAAGTTTTCTTACCAAAATCCTTCACTTTTGACCAGTTCCCACCTTCCAAATCATAAGCGAAAACTTTAAATCTTTTTGTATTGACGAATTTGAAAGATCTGATAATTACTAACAACTGCTTCCTCTCACCATCATCTAGTCCAGCTATATAAAATGATCGTGAACTCCAATTATGTGCTTCATCTTCATCTTCATCTTCATCTTCATCTTCATCTTCATCTTGTGGCACCGTTGCTACATCAACCAACACTGTTGGATGTTTCCCATTAGCATTGCATGCTTGGATCTTGTGAGTACAGTCAAGAGTATAAACTTGTCCGTTGTAAAAAGTAAAATCCATTATAAAGTCGGTGAAAGGCTGTTGATGTACATAAGATGTCCACTTGTTATCTCCAATACGGCAAAACCCTAGCTTCCCCACACCATATGTTACAACCACCAATTTTGATTCCATCGAGAGGACTACCCTTGAGATGATATTATTCCATTTTAAAGGATAAATGGTCTCTTGAAAGGTGTCTACCTTCGGAAGGTTGATGATTTCACAAGATAAAGGATTGATGAGTTGTGTAGCAAAATCTTTTCCAACAGTTAGGAGCCACCCACATGAAGACAAGCATACCTCCCCAGATACTTCAGGCAGTCTTATCTTACGGATGCTATTGTTTGAGAGGAGGAAAAATTCAAGAGACTCATGATCATCGTTTTTTTCTTCAAGCATTAAACATGGCAACCGCGAAGGAGGTCCATTCGAGTTGCGGTATGTTCTTGTGGCCGCTAAACGCCAAGACTTACACACGCTTGCAAAACTCGGATAATCTTCGTAGCAAGTGATATACTTTTGTGCGATTGTATTAAGTACTTCAGGCAACATCTCTGACCATGCCATCATAACTTATAACTATTTCTATATCACACAATACCTGCAAAAGATATCAAAATACCATTGAATTAACTCATATAACAAGGGTGCTAACTTATAAATGATAATAAAAAAGACTTAGAAATCAAAACTAAAATCTGTAAGAAAAAACCCCAAATTACAAATACTTAATACATATATTCTATGGGTGTTTGGCTAAGCTTATAAAATGGGCTTATGCTTAGGTTATATAAAGCTCAACACTCCTTAATAAAGACAGTTTTGGGCTTATCAAAACCACTTATATAGGGGGTGTTGTTTCAGCTTATAGCTTATTTAATTTTGGATTATGCTTCATAAGCCCAGTTTTGTGGCTTATTTTGAAACTTTTATATAAGTTTCTATAAACATAAGAAACTTTATATAAGCTGAAAAGATTCAAAATAAGCCACGAAAAGTGAGCTTATGAAACATAAGCCCAAACCCAAAAGCCGCTATATAAGACTGAGTGTAACGAGCGCCAACCAGCCCATTAGACTAGTCGTAGTGGGTTGCCATACCTACTAGTCTTACACCCGGCCTATTTTTGTAACTAGAACCCCCCCCCCCCCCCCCACCCCCCCCCCCCCAAAAAAAAAAAACACCCCAAGGACCAATTTTTAGTGTAGTTTCTAAAATGCCCCCTCGACAATAAAGTTCTGGCTCCGCGCCTGCCTAAGCTAATAACACTGCTCATAAGTTTCACCAAACACTTTTCTTCTTTCTTTTTTTTTTTGTTGTGAAAAACACAATAACATTAATATTGAAATCACATATGACCGGTTGCAAGATGAAAGCCTTTTAATTACATCATTATATAAGCTTAAAAAACTTGAACTAAAAAACCAAACACTTGCTTTAAGCTTTGTCCATCATATAAGCCTACCCCAAACACCCCTTAGAAAAAACCCATAAACTATAAAGAAAAAAAAGGCCAGATATATCTAGAGCATACGGTAGACCTTCGTACCTAGGAGCGGCGGAACAGTTGTGCTGCTTGTTGTCTCACCAACAACCAAAATGAAATATGCTCACCAACAACTATAAAGAAAAAAGGCCAGATATAAAAAATAAATGCCACCAACAACCAAAATGAAATATGATTTATAAATTTTTTGCATTTATTGTTGTTGTCTCACTAAACAACTATAGAAACCCTGCATCTTTAAGGTCCAATGAAGAATTTTTTGGGCTTATTTTTTTACCTGGGCCCAAATATTGAAAGAGAAAAAAAATGACTTCTATAAGCATTTATATATTTTTATGTAGAGTTTATGGGGTTGATATAAAAAAAAGTTACTAAAGGTGTGATAAAAAAGTTTGTCTAAATTACTAAGATTTAAAATTATTTGAGGATAAAAAATTTTTTACAAACGATCAATTTCCACCATTTATCGGTTAATCATAACAATTTAAAACACTCACTTTCATCATTTTTTTTCAAATATTAATATCTTTCAAACCGTTAATTGTTAAGCGAAAAAAAATATAAGTAACATCACTGAACTTATAAAAACACGAAATTTATGCTACTATAGAGGTACCCTCTAATGTGATGGCTTGTCCTTCCACACTTGACCCTCTTCTGTTTATAGTACAACACAGTTTTTTATTAGTTATGTTCCGTATTTTCTGTTAGTTTTAAGCTTTTGACTTATTAAACTTTATTTTTTTTGTTCCGTACTTACAAGTTTATAAACATGAGGGGTACCATTTGTTTTTTGAGGTATGCATAACTTGTCCCATGTCAAATATTGTAGAAAAATATAAAGTATGATACAATTTTTTTAAGGATTATGTATATGTCAAACTTTTTAATGAGCAAAGATATGCTACTTTCAGTATAGAGGGGAAATTTTCAACCCATATAATATCTCCAGTGAAGTAATATGATTGTGACGTGTTTTCTAACCCGCCCATTTTTCAACTGCTAGTAACAAAAAAATGAGTATTGATAAACATTTCTTACCCACTTTGGACGCATTCATACTTTAAAAAAAGAAAAAAAAAAGAGATTTTCCAGCAACTGAGTTTAGTGTTTCTGAAGATAAGACCAGAGCAATATAAACATATGGCTTGATTAGTACCTGTGCTTTGGACACTGAGTCGATATCAGCAGCAAATTTCGTATACTTCTTAAAGTTATTGCAACAAAACAAAACATTATGTAGTTACTAATATTGCTATTAACCATTGAAGAATGAAACAATAATCCTAAATGGCTAATTGACATTGCTTTCTTCCATATTCGTGTGCACGATACTGATATGTGATGAAGTTCAATAATTTAAAGAAACATATTGTACGTCTATCTGCCAACTTCTAGCTGTAAAACTAATTGAACACCACCACATAGCCCTCGGTCAAACCCATACTTTTGGCCTGTATATCCTAACCAAAGGAACCCCGTCTTCTAAATAAGGTTGTTTAAGACCACCAAGTATCTCACCCTGCTGCTTATAAGTACGAAATTTAACAAATCTGCATTTTCACAGCTGCTATGAAGTGGAAATTAAAGTGAAACCAACGATTATAGTTTATTGGAAAAACTCCAGAACCAATAAAGACCATATATGGAAATCTTGATTGGTGAGAAAAGTTTGTTGTTTATCAAAATATTATCATTGTATGACCATCATTATATGCCATTTTAGCTTTTTTTTTTCTTTGTGTATGTACTGTCACACTGAGATGCTGAAAGATGTGATGACTGATGAGACACTCTTGCAAGAACTTGTAGTCGTGGGGTGAAGAATTTAGCAACACTATTGGGTCGTCATCAAATACTATAGTTTAAAAAGGAAATGTGGTCCCAAAATAGCAGTCATATTAGTGCTCTGATTAGTTACCTGATCCAATTTATGATCAAAAACATAAAATTTATCATCAGTGCACTGATTTACTGAATCAAAAACATAAAATAACAGAATGTAGCAACATTTTATAGGGAAATAGCGGTACGTCGAGCTCCTATGTAACATAAACTCACATTGTGTTGCCATCAAACTATAATGATGGATTTGACAAGGCTAAATACCGAAAACATTTCAAAATTGATGGGATATTGTATCGAATATGTTTCGTTTACAAGAATGTCAGTCTTTACATATTCATCAAAAGGGAGATTATCTTAACCCCTTCTTGGTAACATCTAAAATCTATCAATGCGCGCACTGATTTACTCAATCAAAAACATAAATAACAGAATGTGGATTGATGGTTTGCTAACATTATGATCAGGCTAAAGATTATCTGGATGATCCAGAAAATATGGCATCGGTTGTAGATCCTGCACTGAAATATTTCAGAGTGGAAGATCTTGAGGCGATACGAGAAGTAGTCAGAAGTTGCATTCATGCAAGGCCTACAGATAAAGTAAGCATGCAAGATTTGTGTGCAATGTTAGAAAGCAAACTCGACACCACTGGATTATCAGAGCTCAAGGCTTCATCGTTAGCTTGGGCTGAGCTAGCACTTTCATCTTGACCTGAGTCGTAAAGTCTAACAAATAGTGTAAATTCTCCTGATCATACATACCATCTTCTTAGCGTCCAATTGAAAGTTCTTTGTTTCTTATATACGAGTTTTGCGATCTTATAAAGGATGATTTGATTCAATCTGCACTTTCTGTTATATGTTTTTAATTGTTATATTCACATTCTGTTGCCATTAAATTAAACTATAATTATAAGATTACTTGAATGTGACAAAAGAAGCACTGTTTTTTTTGTTTGATCAAGAATAAAACAAGCAACCACACAATATACCCCATTGCTGCTATATAATACTAGTAATTCATGAAATTTAAACAATGACTTGTTCCAAATAACTCAAACTAATCTTGAAAATCTAATTAACAGTCGAACATGATTAACACCCTTTGAAAGAGCTTTGTAACAAACATAACAAATTACATCGTAAATAATATTCACATGGATTAAAGCCATGCATATAAATGTGTTAAATGGCGGTAAGGTGGTGATTGTCCTGTGAAGTGAGGTTCGATGGTTCCATCTGACATATGATAATAATTCCCCGTATATCTCACTCCTCCAATTCCGCCATCAGGATTCAAAAATTCATACTCAATGTAGTATATGCAGTTACCCTTTATCACCCCCGTATTGTCTTCAATCCAAAATGATGAACCACCACATCCCACAAACAAAGTTTTCTTACCGAAATCATTCACCTTTGACCACTTCCCACTTTCCAAATCATAAGCCAAAACTTTAAAACTCTTGGTCTTGTCAAGTTTGAAATTTCTGATAATTACTAAAAACTGCTTCCTCTCACCATCATCTAGTCCAGCTATATAAAATGATTGTGAATCCCCATCATGTGGATCATATTCATCTTCTGGCATAGTTGCTACATCAACCAAGACTGCTGGATCTTTCCCATTAACATTGCACGCTTGGATCTTGTTCCAGTCAAAAGTATAAACTTGTCCATTGTAGAAAATAATATCTAATATTGAGTAGTAGAAAGGATGTTCTACCGATGTCCACTTGCTATCTCCAATATGGCAAAACCCTAGCTTCCCCTTGTATATTACAAGCACCAATTTTGATTCCATCAAGAGGACTACCATTGAGAAGATGTAATTCCATTTTAAAGGATCAATGGTCTCTTGAAAGGTGTCTGCCTTTGGAAGGTTGATGATTTCACAAGATAATGGATTGATGAGTTGTGTAGCAAAATCTTCTCCAACGGTTAGGAGCCACCCGCATGAAGACAAGCATATCTTCCCATATACTTCAGGCAGTCTTATCTTGCGGATGCTCTTGTTTGAGAGGAGGAACAATTCACGAGACTCATGGTCATCGTTTTTTTCTGCAAGCATTAAACATGGCAACCGCGAAGGAGGTCCGTTCGAGTTGCGGTATGTTCTTGTGGCCGCTAAACGCCAAGACTTACACACGCCTGCAAAACTTGGATAATCTTCGTAGCAAGTGATATATTTTTGTGCTATTATATCAAGTACTTCGGGCAACATCTCTGACCATTCCATCATAACTATTCTTAAATCTGTAAAACATATCAAATACCATTGAATTAACACATATAACAAGGGTGCTAAGTGCTAATAAATATATGTTTTTTCATAACAACAACAACAATGCCTAATTCTACAATATCAGGGGTCTACGAAGATAGAACTTAAGCAACCTAATATAAGAATATGTTAAATATACTGATAAAAAATAGGAGTATTATAAAAGTAAAAACAAGCTAATGTACGTGTGTTGGACTAAACTGCATGCGATAATTTTATATATTAAAAGCAAGCTAATGTGCATAGGACTATATATACTGATAGAAATCGTACCTCAAATCTGTGAGAGCTTTAGGATATTAGAATCGTGTGTTTTAAGTGTGGTTTGTTAAACAAGTTTTTGTTTTTATTTAAACCTATAATTAGGTTGCTGTTTGTTATGGGCCGAGATTGCTCAGCAACTAAATTTCCATACACACGCATAGAAGGTTATTATTATTTTAGAGTTAATTACATTTTCATCCATTTTTATACGTTTTCTTCTGTTTTATAGGTTTTTATACGTTTTCATCAATTTTTATACGCTTCTTGCACGTTTTTATACGCTTCTGTGAATAATCCGTTAAGTTTCAAGATTAGTCCACAACCAATTTTTATACGCTTCTTGTACGTTTTTATACGCTTCTGTCTCCAATAATTATTCACTTCTAGAGATAATAATTTTGCGACGGTAAAAGTGTATAATTGGGTTTTGGTTTTGAATCGGTCATGGGACGAATTATTCGCTAACCTATATTTCCATACAAATGCTTAGTTATTTAATACTAAGTTTTAAAAAAGATAGTAATGATAAAAAAAACCCAAATTACAAATACATATATATGGGTGTTTGGCTAAGCTTATAAATTGGGCTTATGCTTATCTATACTACTTAAAGATTGAGTGACTTAATTTAATGTAAAAGAGTGAATGTGCAACACAAAATATACGGTACAAACATGCCAATACTCCACAAAAGCTCTCAATTGAATGTAATGAAATGGAGGTGAATATGAAGTGTTCTTTGGAATATAAACCATCTTGGGGTAACTCCAACCAATAATGATGTAAAAATTTATTGCGCATGGTATATGATGTCCGCAATCATGTTTGTGTCATTCCATTTGCACCAAGTAAATGTGCATGTTTCTAACCTATGGTCATTAGAATCTATAAAAAAGAGAGTGTTTCGTTGGGGAATACAGCTATAAGTTTGTAACTCTTTAATCATATACAAAGTAAGTATATTTGTATGCTATAAAAATGGCCAAGTCTATATGATTCCCTTTGTGTCTTTAATATGATATAAAAGGTTTTGTAATCTGTAGAAGAATTGCATATTTTTTTCTTTCTCTTCGGCATGATGATTTGTTTCATTGTTGACATGCAACTAATCTGTTCCGTTTTCTTCTTTAAAGATAGACGGACTTTCGATCATGAAAATTAAAGAGATCCGTCTCGAATCAAAGTTTACTAAAACTATTTTATCTCCATTTGATCCCAACTACAATGTTTTACACGAACTGAATAGGTCGCAGAAACTAATGATGGGCTACGTGATCTGTTTTATATTTGGTATTCTCGAGTCAAGTGTGGACATCGTATTCCAACTAAATTTATTTTTATTGGTTGAAATACAAATTGAATACTTATTTTGGAAATAATAACTATTTTTCTTATACAGATTTTGCAATCTTATAAAGGATGATTTGATATAATTCGCACTTTCTGTTTTTGATTGTTTCTTGTATCCAGTTGTCAATATGATACAGATTCCGCGAACTGTAGCAAAATTCCATACCGAAATAAAGCTCGAGCCCATCATATGTAAACACTAGTTAAAAGACCCGTGAAATTCACGGGTATTTTATAAGAGATGGCAAAAAGTTAGATGATAACATGTATATGACGAAATCAACCATTAAAAAGATACACATGAGTGTACACAAAATCAACCAATAAAAAAATAAATACTCGCTTCCAGTAATGACTTTTTTTTTTTTCATTATAGTGCCATCAATGCAATTTCTCATCAATCAGGCAACATATAACCTTGTTTCATTGCACAAACCATCAAATTGATCAATATTCCGTATAAACACTGTTAAAAGTTTACATTGTAAATTAATTGTTAATTTATATATGAACCAAAACTGAAACTTTGAATTTGGAGTAATTAGGTATTTTACAATTAATTTAGTGTTGCACCGAATAGAAAAATCTTCACTTAAAGAAGAATTTAGTTGTGTCTTTACTTTTCATATAAATCATGGATAGTAAAGAATGATTTTAGTCAAGTTTCGTTGTTTGCTTTCTGTTGTGACCCTTGCTAAACACTTGTCAGTATATAAATTTGAGTGAATCGACCACAAACTCCAAGTTATCAAGTTACAATAAACATATCAAAATTGAATATTAGGTAGACGAAATAAATTCGAACTGTGAAAATATGAGACCAAAAACGTAACTAATTTACATCAAAGTAGGTTGGACCAAGTCAAAAAAATGTATTTGATTAGTATTAACTTTATGAATAATCATACTGGACAAAACATCCTTTACATATCAAGGGGATCAATCTCCACCCTCAATCTTTCCCCCATTTTTATTTGATCTAATGGATTAGATTAATCCTAACAATTTAACAAACTCCCTTTCATTTTTTTTCAAATATTAATATATTTCAAACCGTTAATCGTTAAGCGAAAAAAAATATATCATTACGAAAAGCATTTAATTATCTTTCTATAGATAGACACTTTGATATACTTTTGACAAAAAATTTTTTCGTGTTTTTCACATTTTCTTTTACATTTTTTTCGTTACTGAAATTTTCAAGAAAAAAATCACATGTGATTAAACACTAATTTGAATATCACATGTGAAGTTAAATCACATATGATATGTATATCATATGTGATTTAACACTAATATCATATGTGATATTACATATCATATGTGATTTAATACTAATATCACGTGTGATATTCAAATTAGTGTTTAACCACATGTGATTTTTTCATACAAATCTCAGATTCGGAAAAAAAACAAAAAAAAAAAAAAAACGAAAAAAACGTGAAAAAATGATTTTTTTTTTTCCCGAAAGTATATCAAAGTGTCCATCTATAGAAATATAATTAAATGCTCGTAGCGATGGTGTAATTATTTTCGCTTAATGATTAACGGTTTAAGAGATATTTAAATTATAAAAAATATGTGAAATAATAAAATGTTTTTAATCTCAACCACTGGTTTCTTTTTAGATGGAGGGTGAGGATGAGTCCCTTGATATGTGAGAAAAGTTTGGTATGTAAAATAACTCTTCTCCTGAAAATAATATGTAATAATTAAATAAAGTAAATCATGTTGTTGTAGTCGTTTTATACACTTTGTAGGAGATTTGAGTTAAGGATAAACGGGTTCGGGTCAGACATATGTCAATCTGTCTAGGCCATTTATAATAGTGTCAAGTTTGATTTTGATAAGTGTTAAACAACTCACCCGGTTAACTTGTATAACTGTATAAATCTTAAGACATAAAAACATAACATTTTGTATGCTCGATTGTTTAACTATATAAGCTAGTATAATATTCATTTTATAAGCGAATCAACCAGGTTCTAAACTAATTCATAAAAGAAATGGTGAGCAAACATACCATACGTTTAAGACAACATGTTTTTCCAGTTCATATATTTTATTTCTGGGATTAAAATTAATATGGTTGCATTTGAGTTCGTTAGCAAATAGTGAAGCAACCAAAACCCAAATAATAATAATAATAATAATAATAATAATAAATAAATAAATAAAATACCACTATAGAAGAAAACGAATAACTAAGAAGTAAAAACACAAATAACTTAAAATCTAACAATAGTTACTCTAAAATTAAATCACCAACATGAGTCTTGCGGCTATGTATTTCAAACAAACAGATAACCAAAAACTCCGATAACATTATTAGTAATATACATAACTATTTAAAAATAATATTAAGGTTTATTATATCTTACTATTAAAGCTATTTCGTAGCTACAAAAAACATGTGAAAAAAACATCTCGTTTCTTATGGTAACAAAATTTCAATCTGTCAAAGCATATGGACATATGATATACATCCAAATTAATAATTTAGAGGAACTTGTGTATTGCTTGTAGACTTCGAATTTCTACAAAGAATTTTCGACCTGTAAGATTTTCTTTTATCGATATAGAAGATAAAGTTGACATAGCGTATTGTTAGATACTTTTATATGAATCGTTATTCGAAAAAAGACGAAAGAAATAAAGTTGACAGAAATTGAAGTTAACTTGATGAATGATATGTCTCCATTCACCCACCATCAAAACTCATAATAGAATTCAGACATGTCGAAAGTTGTCATTCGGTTTTGCTTTAGTTTTGACTTTTTTAGGGTCTTTCATGCATATCAATTTGTATGGTTATTTTTAAATATTCTAATTGAGGTAATATTTTGTAAAATCATCTTAATAATCTGAATCGACTAACTGAATTACATGGTTGTATACCACATATTTGTACTTCAGTACCAACTCACCATGCATATATAGCTTAAAAATTCACCAAAAGTAGCCAAGCCCCAAGCGGATCGGACTTCTGTTAAGTAAACAACTTATATACATATAAATCATCATACGAGTAACCACAAACTGTAAGCAGTTCACGCTTACAAAAAAGGCAAGTATAACTCACGAGCTTGTCAAGCAATAACTTTACCGATGTTATAGGCCATTGCTCACAAAATTTGTAAGTTGACAAACATTTTTAAACAGTTACATCTACCAGATTTGTGAATCGAATGGACAATTTTTAATTTTTTTTTTATACATATGAGAAAATAGATATAATTGTCACGAACACCGAACTGATAGATGTAAATTTAACCAAGTCGTGTTTAACATGTTGAAAAGAAATGAAGTGTATAAATTAAGATGATATGATTAAAGTCAAGTGATTTTCAATTCAACATTTTAATCAAAGTTTTTCATTCAAGCTTTTAATTATCGAACAATGTGTTAATTTATATCAAATGGACAATCAAGAAGTATGTTAAAGAATATATGTTGATTGATCAATAAGGAGAGTAACCATGTACATTCATTAAAATTGCCTCCTTTCATCCTGAAAATTCAGTGTGAAACAAAAATTAAGTTGTCAAAAACTTTAGATCAATGATACTGTCAAACAAAAACTCAAGATTAGTGATTAATCAACATCCGCATGAAAAAATCTCAAACAATTAGGTAACTTAGATTATATGGTTTTGTAAGATACTGTGGTATCCTAAATTGATGGATCAACTACATATATAAAACCTTGAATTCTAGTTTATCTCAAAGTTGACCATTGAATCATGACTTCAAATTTAGCGTCTCCAAAATAGAGAACATTAAAAACTTTACATATATAAATATTTATGAAGAAGGGTGTGATTCGTATCAAAAGTCAATAATAACTTTCCAAAGTTTTTATAATCTTATCATTTAAAAACAGGGCCGTCTCATGAATCGGCGAAATTTTTGAAGGCTCTGTACGAAATTATATAATAAGGCTTTCGTTAAGCAATATTATATAAAAAGTGTCACCGTTTATAAGATATAATGCAATCAATTATCTAAACGTTCTAACATATTACTCATTTAAGATATTCTCCCATCTAAATACTTTTTTCTTCGTGAAAAATATGTCTACACATGCATATAGTTATTAACGGGAGAAATTTTGTGGCCCTAAAAATTCTAGGGACCTGAGCGGTCGCTCACCTTGCACACCCTCAAAGACGGCCTATTTAAATCGTATTCCACGTTAATGAAAAACCTGAATAACTATATGTGCACAATTTTGCAGCCAAGCCCAGAGCTGCAACATGACTAATTACAAGCACAAACTCAAATATTAACTTCTTGAACCACTGTATTTGGTCGTTTCTAGCAAACAAACCATTGCTCTTATGCAGAAAATGAGTGATCTTGTACGAATAAAATGTAAAGAGGATTTTTATCATTCATTCACAGAAGTACAGATTGTCTAAGTCCAAGCTCGCTTGCACGCTACACTATTTTCTTAGCATTTAGGCAAGAACGAGAAACCACAATCCATGACATCAAATTGTCTTTATGGAAAATGAAAACTTTACAAACATGCAACCTGGGCAATCACATTCTAGATTAGGAGATGTTTGCGTGATAGGAACGGAAATAAATGAACGGGTTTCTTTCCAAAGTACATTAAAACATAAATCGCTCAATGCCAACTGTCTTTTCAACTAAATCGAAAAAACCATATGATAAAAAAAAAAACATTATAATCTCATCACATTAACAAAAACATAATTAACCACAAGATTTCAAAAAATGTATACCTGAACAACCAGAACTTTGCTGAGAGTAGATTTCCCCTTAGCTACTTTTGTATACCCTAATTTCACAGAATCAATTAAATACTTTAAAAATATATATAAATAAAAATATATAAAAAGTAATACCAATAATAAGCTTACGGTTATCGACAACCATTCGGTATGAAAAATCGGATCCATCAGTTCCTAATGGGGTTAGTAGATTTTGATGGACTGCAACTTTTTTTATTGTTAGTGTAATATAAATATGTTTAAGATTAGAATTAGGGTTCTAGCTCAGTTGGTAGAGCGCGTGGCTTTTAACCACGTGGTCGTGGGTTCGAGTCCCACGGATGGCGTTTAGAGCAAGCCATAGTTTGAACTGTGATTATCTTTACCCGGAGGATATGATTTGATTATTCTCCGGGTATAGGACTGTCGCATATTAAGCTAATTGGGCTAGTATCTTTTTAAGAATTTTTATTTAAATTTTGACACCCGTAATAAGTTTTTGTGTTTTTAATTAAATAACTCAAATTTTAAATTTAACTAGTACCAACTAACTCAATGTAATACTTTTAGGCTATGTTTGGCACACAAGATTATGAAAAGATTATGCTTATTTTTTCAAAAAATAAGCTACTTAAAAAATAATCCTTGTTTGACAACATAATTTATAAAAGATTATGGCTATGTTTGGCATACAAGATTATGGAGAGATTATGCTTATTTTTTTAAAAAATAAGCTATTTAAAAAATAATCTTTGTTTGGTAGACATAGCTTATAAGAGATTATAAAAAAATAATCTTCCATAATCTCTGAAAATAAAAGGTTACTTCATGTAGCTTATAAAAATAATCTCTTTTTATAATCTTTTTAAGCACCAGCACCAGCATCAGCAACAGCACCAGCATCAGCACAATCTATTTTTGCCAAACATACCCTATATGAAAAATAATCTTCCATAATCTCTGAAAATAAAAGGTTACTTCATGTAGCTTATAAAAATAATCTCTTTTTATAATCTTTTTCAGCAACAGCATCAGCACCAGCACCAGCACCAGCATCAGCAACAGCACCAGCACAATCTATTTTTGCCAAACATACCCTTAGTGCATGTTTTTAACTAGTATACATAGTCCTTGTGGCTACATATAGCAAAAGAAATTAAGAAACAAAAAACATTAACCGAAAATCGGGTCGTAAGAGGTGTTTGAATTATGTCGTCTATGATTTTAGGTTGACTCGTGTTGGTGAAAATCATCATCGGTTTTAAACATGAGATATCATTGTCGGTTAATTACTAGGTTATATACCGCTACCATTATAAGTAATTTCGGCCCTCCTCAACCAATAATTCCGCTACCGTTAAGCACATCAGCAAGACAAATTTCATTTACATTCCTGCTTCTCTAAGAAACATGGGTTCGAGTCCCACGGATGGCGTTCTATACCAAGCGATAGTTAAAGCTGGGATGTTCTAGACCAGGATGTACGCTTTGATGTTTCTTCTGTGAATGCAAACATATACTTCTTCTAAGCTGACAAGATTATGAACTTGTTGCAAATTTAACATTTTTTATGTGTGGCATTGGTTATGGACTAATCTTGAAAACTTAACGGATTATTCACATTAACTTTTAAGGTTCATATTAGTATGTTTGACCTCAATGGTCAAAGTACACCTCAGCAATGGCCGGTAGTTTAGCTTGTTCATCGTTGACAAAAAATATAGCATTTGATGCACCTCAGAATTTCAAAACTCCACTGATAAAGATTAATGAGCAAACCTATGCTACTTTCAGTACAGAGGGGAAATTTTCAACCCAAATAATCTTTTAAGAACGAAAAAAAAAGATTTTCCAGCAACTGAGTTTAGTGTTTCTGAAGATAAAACCAGAGTAATATAAACATATGGCTTTATTAGTACCTGTGCTTTGGATACTGAGTCGATATGAGCTGCATATTTCTTATGCTCTTTCGGGCTCTTTATCTTCCATGTCAGAAAACCAATAACATGATTATTTTTCATCAATTAGGATTAGATCACACTTCTTAACCATTGAAGAATGAAACAATTATCCTAAATGGCTAAATGACACTGCTTTCTTTCAAAATTGCATCTATAAAGACATTAACAGCCCCATATGTTGCGTTTAAAAGGTGATTATATGAAATGGAATACTTAGAATCAGTTGTAATGAAACCGGTTGTAGGAAATACTAAAATAGTGTTGTGGATGCGATAGGTAATTTGTTAACAAAACAAACTAGTTTGGCACCTTCAATGTCTGCATCTAAGAATCGTGAACAAATGCCCACAGTCTACTAATCTCTCCCTTTTTTCACTACTCTAGTCCTCAAAGCTAACATGGGCTAAAGTTAGAGAAATATGATGTCTATCTGCCAACTTTTGTACAAGCATTGGTTCAAGTTTTGCACCTTTCCAATACAGTGAATGCAACCACAGGGCCTCGGTCCACCCTCACTTTTGGTCTGTATATCCTAACCAATGGAACCCATCTTCTAAATGAGGGTGTTTAAGACTGATAAATGCATGAACTAACCAGTTCACCAAGTACCTCAGCTGCATATAAGTACCAACCTTCACGAATATGCATTCTCGCGGCTGCTATAAAGTGGAAAGTGAAACCAACGATTATAGTTTAATAAAAAAACTCCAGAACCAGTAAAGACCATATGGAAATCTTGATTGGTGAGAAAAGTTTGCTGTTTATCAAAATCTTATCATTGTATGACGATCCTTGTATGCCAATTTAGTTTTTTCTTTTGTGTATATACTGTCACACTGAGATGCTAAAAGATGTGATGAGACATGCACGTAGACTTGGCAAGAACCTGAAATCACGTGGGACGAATTTAGGAAAATTATTGGGTCGTCGTCAAATAGTATAGTTTTCAAGGGAAACGTGGTCCCATAACAGCAGTCATATCAGTGGCTGATTAGTTACCCGTCCCAATTTATGATCAAAAACATAAAATAACATAATGTCGTCGGGTTGAAGTATATCATCCCCTAACTGTAGCAACATTTTATTGGGAAATAACGGTACGTTGAGTCCCTATGTAACATAAATTCACACTGTGTTTCCATCAATTTATAATGATAGGATTACTTGAATGTGACCAACCACCGTTTTTTTTATAAACAACAACAAAACGTACACTCTCCGTTGAACCACACGGTATCCAATAGCCGCTATCTAATAAATCATGAAATTTGAACATTAATCTTGAAAATTTAATTAATATGTGATCATTAACACCGTTAGAAAGAGCTTCCTAACAAACATAACAGTTACATTTAAATAAAATTCACATGGATTGAAGCCATATAGGTGGTGTCAAATGGCTACGTGATTCTCCTGTGAAGTGAGGTTCGATAGTTCCGTCTGACAAATGGTAAATCCCCATAGCTCTCACTCTTCCTTTTTCGCTATCTTCATATTGCACATCTTCATCATCTGTGTAGTATATGCATGCGCAGTTACCCTTTATCACCCCCGCAGTGTCCTCTATCCAAAACGACGAGCTAAATCCCACAAACAAAGTTTTCCTACCAAAATCCTTCACTATGGACCAGTTCCCACTTTCCAAATCATAAGCCAAAACTTTAAAACTCTTTGTCTTGTAAGTCTCAGGACATTCCCCATCATCAAACACCCCCTATTTGATAATTACTAGCAACTGTTTCCTCTCGCCATCATCTAGTCCAACTATATAACCTGAAAACACATGTTGATCATAAACATCTTCTGGTATCTTTGCTACATGAACCAAGACTGTTGGGTCATTCCAATCAAAATTGCATGCTCGGATTGTATGGTAAAAGACAAAACTATAAACGTGTCCGTTGTAGAAAGTAATGTCATAAATGCCCTTGTTCGGTTCAACAACATATGTCCACTTCATGTTTTGAGAGGAGTTGTGAAGCAAAATCTTCTCCAACTTAGGAGCCACCCACATGAAGTATATGCATATCTTCCCATATACTTCATGCAGTGTTATCTTGCGGATGCTCTTGTTTGAGAGGAGGAAAAATTCATGAGACTCATGATAATCGCTTTTTTTCTGCAAGCATTAAATATGGCAACCGCAAAGGAGGTCCATTCGAGTTGCGGTATGTTCTTGCGGCCGCTAAACGGCAAGACTCACACATGCATTTTTGTGCTATTATATCAAGTACTTCAAATGAGTGATCTTATACAGTTATTCACATTTTGTTGCCATTAAACAAGCACCGTTTTTTTTTTTTTTGAGTAAATTACATGGATGGTCCTTGTGGTATGTCAAAAGTAACAACCTTCGTCCCTCAAAGTTTGAAGTTGCACTGGTAGTCCCTAAATTGGTAAACAAATAACACCACCGGTCCATCACTTAACTTGTGTTAAGTGAGTTCCGTTATAATTTACACTTTAGCCCTTTTAAGTTAAAATCCGTTGCATCGTCTATCCTCTAGATTAAACTACACCATTTACCACTTACCACAAACATTTAAAACACATTTCATTAAATATTTTTTTTTCTTTTCTGCTTCTCTCTTCTCCATTTTTACTTCTCTCGCCGGAAAAAAGTCAACTGGGTCAAAAACCTCTTTTTACGCATAACTTGGAAAGTTACGCGTAAGCTTACTCGTAAACCATGCCTTACGACTAAGGGACTCATATGTTTACGCTTAAAAAGACCCTACGAGTAAGAAAGTTGGCTTACGCATAAGTACTCTATGTTTACGCTTAAAAGACCTTACGAGTAAAAAAACTCTTACGAATAAGAGAGTTGGGTTACGCATAAGGAAACTTGCGCATAAGCAACTGGGTTTACGAATAAGAAAGAGATACGAAAAAGAAGTTAAGCGTAAGACCTTTCTTTACAAGCAAAAACAGAAAAAAAGCTCTTATGCGTAAACTGATAAAATGACTCGACCACATATACCAATTTACCAAGACTCAACGACCTCAGGTCGACACCATCATCAGTCCCAGAGACGGAAAACCAACAACACATCCACCTCTAACAACATCAAACTACAAAACTACCCTAACTCATCCTCCATCTCCTACATCTATTCAAGAATTAAGACACAACTCCAAACAAAAATTAATTCGAAATCAGAAAATTCACATAATCTCAGATTTGTTTCAACGTTTTCGTTAATATTTTTAAGATTTTTTTCGTTGAACAATTATCCTCACAGATTCTTTTGAATCAAAGATCCATTATTTATCCGAACATAAAAGAAAAGAAACCTAACAAGATTGTTTGTTTCTTTCTTAGGTTCGTTCATGACTCAAAAGGAAAATCAATCAACAAATCCAAATGGATACAACCTTACCTGAGACCATATAAATGATCTTGAACACTTCAAAATGCCCCCTCGATTCGTCTTGATTCGTATTTTGGTGAAACAGAAATGTTATAGGTTGGGTAGTAATTAGGTTTGTGTTTCGATTTGATGATTATGAAAGGAGATATGATTCGATTTGATAATAGATATGGGTGTGAGTTGTGCCTGAATAAAGATCAGATGAATCTGTGATTCAGATTGTGATGAGGATAGAGCGTCTAGTGTGGTAGGCGTTATTTTACAAGATGCATTTTAGGGTTAGTTTTGTTTTAGGGTTAAATGGTGAGTTAATATAACTGGTTATAAGGGTGGTTGTTGGATCGGGTATTTACCTTGTGGCTGGATCGGGCCTCACTCAATTATGGAATGGGTATTTACCTTAGTTTAATCTAGAGGATAGATGATGCAACGGATTTTAACCTAAAAGGGCTAAAGTGTAAATTATAACGGAACTCACTTAACACAAGTTAAGTGATGGACCGGTGGTGTTATTTGTTTACCAATTTAGGGACTACCAGTGCAACTTTAAACTTTGAGGGACGAAGGTTGTTACTTTTGACATACCACAGGGACCATCAATGTAACTCAAACTAATCTCAGAAATCTAATTAATACTCGGAAATGATTAACATCGTTTGAAAGAGCTTCGTAACAAACATAACAGACTACATCGTAAATAAAATTCAAATGGATTGAAGCCATATAGATCGCGTGATATGGCTACGTGATTCTCCTGTGAAGTGAGGTTCGATAGTTCCATCTGGCACATGATAAATCCCCCAATCTCTGCCTCCTTCTGTGTAGTATATGCAGTTACCCTTTATCACCCCCGTAGTGTCCTCCGCCCAAAACGACGAACTAAATCCAAGAAACAAAGTTTTCCTACCAAAATCCTTCACTTTTGACCAGTTCCCACTTTCCAAATCATAACCCAAAACTTTAAAAGTACTCTCTGTCTTGTAAGGTTTGATAAATCTGATAATTACTAACAACTGCTTCCTCTCACCATCATCTAGTCCAACTATATAAGTTGATTGTGAACCCACATAATCTAGATCATAAACATCTTCTGGCATCGTTACTACATCAACCAAGTGTGTTGGATGTTTCCCATTAACATTGCATGCTTGGATCTTTATAAAGTCGGTAATAGTATAAACTTGTCCGTTGTAGAAAGTAATATCCCATATAGAGTTGTAGAAAGGGCTGAAAGGCTGTTCAACAGATGTCCACTTGTTATCTCCAATATGGCAAAACCCTAGCTTCCACGGAACATCGTATATTACAAGCACCAATTTTGATTCCATCAAGAGGACCACCTTTGAGATGATGTTATCCCATTTTAAAGGATGAATGGCATCTGGAAAGGTGTCTGCCTTTGGAAGGTTGATGACTTCACGAGATAAAGGATTGATGAGTTGTGAAGCCAAATCTTTTCCAACGGTAAGTAGCCATCTACAAGATGACGTCCTAAACGCCTTACCATATGGTTCAGGGAGTCGTATCTTGCAGATGCTCTTGATTGAGATGAGGAACAATTCGTCACTTTTGTCTGCAAGCATTAAAGATGGAAACCGCGAATGAGGTCCATTCGAGTTGGGGTATGTTCTTGCGGCCGCTAAACGCCAAGACTTACACACGCCTGCAAAACTCGGATAATCTTCATAGCAAGTGATATATTTTTGTGCTATTATATCAAGTACTTCGGGCAACATCTCTGACCATTCCATCATAACTATTTTTAAATCACATATCAAATACCATTGAATTAACACATATATATAACAAGGGTGCTAAGTGCTAATAGATATATGTTTTTACATAACAACAACAATGCCTAATTCTACAATATCATACATGAGTGTTCATGAGCATTAGTGAATATAAGAATATGTTAAATATACTGATAAAAATTAGGAGCATTATAAAAGTAAAAACAAGCAAATGTGTGTTGGACTAAACTGCATGCGATAGTTTTACATATTAAAATGTGCATAGGCCGACTATATATACTCATAGAAATCGTACCTCAAATCTGTGAGAGCTTAGGATTTTAGAATCGTGTGTTTTCTGTGTGATTTGTTAAACAAGTTTTTGTTTTTATTTAAACTGATAATTAGATTGCTATTTGTTATGGGCCGAGATTGCTCAGTAACTAAATTTCAATACACACGCATAGAAGATTTTTTTTTTAAGAAATCATTGTGATTACTAATGAATTAATACGCATTAATTTATGGGAATTGATATGTACACATACGATTTTACTTTGCACACATAAAATTACATGGGGCATTGTTTGTTTTATTCATTAATTGTATGTGTGTAAAGTAAAATTGAATGTGTACATATCAGTACCCTTAATTTTAGAAATCATTGTGCTTACGTCATGTGTGGTAATGAATTTATTTTAAGAATTTTACCTTGTTTCCTTCAATAAGGAATTACTATGTATTTTTTTTTATGGAATTCAATATTATCTCTAAATATAACAAGGAACTCTCTCTTTTCAAAAGTTATTGATAACAAGTAAAATTTCATTTTACATTACATCTATACACAGTGACGGAACCAGGGTGTGTCTCAGGGGTCTCGAGACACCCATGAAATTTGTGACGTACTGTTAATTTCGTTAAAAAAAACTTTGATTTTTTTTAAATACACTCGTTCCATAAAGGTTGTGTTTGTAGTATTGTATAGTTTATTCTAAATGCACCTGGTAATTTTGTGTTCTATTTTCGTCCCTGTCTATACATACGTGTGTGAGATAGGTAACGGTGTTTACTAGGCACAAGTCAGGTGAGAGGCTCTAAACTCTGATTTTTGCTTGGCATATCCTAGATAAACAAAGAAGCATGAGACTGAAATCGAAGAAGCAAGTTGTAGATGTTGGAGTTTAGACATATTATCACATAATAAAAACATATATTAATCATAAATATGCGACGGATACTAATCACATAGTGCAAATAAATTAACCTAATTAATTATACAAGTTATGATGTAAGAAAAATAATTAAAATAAGAAGGGTGAGAAAAAACTACAACTACATATTTGAGATGCACCTACAAAAAATCCCTTACAATTCTCACTCTTATTTGAAAATGTGGCTATAAATCCCTTTCATTCTTCTCATTTAATTTTTTCTTCTCACCGAAACCCTTCTCTTAACTATGCCTTGTTTACCTTCGTTTGTAATTTGATAAAAAAAACAACTATATAAGCTTTACTCACATCTTGATGAAAATGACTTCGAGGCATTGTTGCTACATCAACCAAGACTGCTGGATCTTTTCCATTAACATTGCATGCTTGGATATTATTGTTTCGGTTAACATTGCATGCTTGGATATTATTGTTTTGGTCAAAACTATAAATGTGTCCGATGTAGAAAGTAATATCACGAATTCCCTTGCTCGGTTCAACAGATGTCCACTTGTTATCTATATGACGAAAAACTAGCTTATTATTAATACCCCATATTATAAACACCAATTTTGATTCCATCAAGAGGACTACCTTTACGATGGTGCCATCCCAATGTAAAGTATTAATGGCCTCTGGAAAGGTGTCTGCCTTTGGAAGGTTGATGACTTCACGAGATAAAGGATTGATGAGTTGTGAAGCAAAATCTTTTCCAACAGTTAAGAACCACCCACATGAAGACCTACACGCCTTACCATGTGCTTCATGGAGTCGTATCTTGCGGATGCTATTGTTTGAGATGAGGAACAATTCACGAGACTCATTATCATCACTTTTTTCCTGCAAGCATTAAAGATGGCAACCGCGAAGGAGGTCCATTCGAGTTGCGATATGTTATTGCGGCCGCTAAGCGCCAAGATTTGCACGCGCCTGCGAAACTCGGATAATCTTCGTAGCAAGTGATATACTTTTGTGCGATTGTATTACTTAAGGCAACATCTCTAACCATTCCATCATAACTTATAACTATTAGAGAATAAATAGACCCAAGTAAGGTTTGTGGGTTTAGGGCATCTAGGGTTTTGCCATTATAAATAATGGTGAATAATAATGTTATACCCCTCGCCGGCAAGCACCTAGCCGAGTTCCAGAAAGCACCCCCTACGGGTTTCGTTGGAAAATATCCGTGGGAAATTTGTGGGTAATAAACCTACAGATTACACACAATGATATCTGTGGGAAAAATAGTCAACGCAGTGGGAAAATCTGTGGGAAAATATTTACCCACGAGGTTTTTACACACGGAATAATTCCATGTGAAATCCGTGGAAGAAGGCCCTTTACCACGGGATTTCCCACTGATTTTGCCGTGGGAAAAACCTGTTTGTGTAGTAGTGTCAATAACCTCACTGATAATGGGTTTTTAAGGATTAAGCTTTATTGAGGATTTATTTTTATATTTTTGTTTTATTGCTAAAAAAAATAGTTGTTTCATTAAAAAAAATGTTTTTGTAGGTGTCGAATCTAGGGTTTTTATTCCCAAGACGACTTTTGTTGGTGTCGAATCTAGGGTTCTTATTCCCGAGACGACTTCCTTTGGTGTCGAATCTAGGGTTTTTATTCCCGAGATGACTTTCGTTGGTGTCGAATCTAGGGTTCTTATTCCCGAGACGACTGTTTGGGAAACTTTGGGTTATCCCGTTTTATTTTGGTTATTGTTTTATTTTGCTTTTTTAGTTTCCTACTCCAGTTCGAGCTTTCGCAATTTCGCCGCTCGAACTGCGGGAGAGTATTAGAGAATAAATAGGCCCAAGCCACGGTTTGTGGGTTTAGGGCATCTAGGGTTTTGTCATTATAAATAATGGTGAATAATAAAGTTATACCATAATTCCCCGTAAAAATAACTTTATTATTCATGCAATATTTATAGAGAGTACATAACAAAACCCTAAACCGTGATGGACCCAAATCCCACAACCGGGCTTGGGCTAACTAACATAATTATCTAATAATAACTATTTCTATATCACACAATACCTGCAAAAGATATCAAATACCATTGAATTAACTCATATAACAAGAGTGCTAACTTATAAATGATAATAAAAAAGACGTTGAAATCAAAATTAAAATGTGTAAGAACTAAGGATTTTAAAATCGCTGTGTTTTCTGTGTGATTTGCTAAACAAGATTTTCTTTCGATATAATCAAAGAAATTACTCACTCTATCTCAAAATTATTGTTTACCTTTCCATTTATTATGTCTCCAATAATTATTCACTTCTAGAGACAATAATTTTGCGAGGGTAAAAGTATATAATTGGGTTTTGGTTTTGAATCGCTCATGGGCCGTGTTTTTCGCTAAGCTATATATCCATACAAATGCTTAGTTATTTAATACTAAGTTTTAAGAAAGATAGTAATGATTAAAAAACCCAAATTACAAATACATATATATGGGTGTTTGGCTAAGCATATAAATTGGGCTTATGCTTATTTATACTACTTAAAGATTGAGTGGCATAATTTAATATGGAAACACAAAATGTACGGTACAAACATGCCAACGCTCCACAAAAGCTCTCAATTGAATGTAATGAAATGAAGGTGAATATAAAGTGTTCTTTGGAATATAAACCATCTCGGGGTAACTCCAACGAATAATATAATGATGTAAAAATTTATTGCGCATGGTATATGATGTCCGCAATCATGTTTGTGTCCTTCCATTTGCACCAAGTAAATGTGCATGTTTCTAACCTATTATGTTTGTTTCCTTTCATAAGCACCAAGTAAATGTGCATGTTTCTAACCTATGGTCATTAGAATCTATAAAAAAGAGAGTGTTTCGTTGGGGAATACAGCTATAAGTTTGTAACTCTTTAATCATATACAAAGTAAGTATATTTGTATGCTATAAAAATGGCCAAGTCTATATGATTCCCTTTGTGTCTTTAATATGATATAAAAGGTTTTGTAATCTGTAGAAGAATTGCATATTTTTTTCTTTCTCTTCGGCATGATGATTTGTTTCATTGTTGACATGCAACTAATCTGTTCCGTTTTCTTCTTTAAAGATAGACGGACTTTCGATCATGAAAATTAAAGAGATCCGTCTCGAATCAAAGTTTACTAAAACTATTTTATCTCCATTTGATCCCAACTACAATGTTTTACCCGAACTGAATAGGTCGCAGAAACTAATGATGGGCTACGTGATCTGTTTTATATTTGGTATTCTCGAGTCAAGTGTGGACATGTACTTTCAAAGTGAACCACTGTTCCTGAACTCGATAGTGTCCATCGTATTCCATCAATTTGATCGCAGTCGAATGCCCCAGTCACTTCGAAATAGTCCTAATGAGCTCACCGTCACATGTGAGGTACTTTCTGCAGTTAATGTTTTATTAAATAGTATTTTTACTTTTTTTTTTTTTTTTTTAATTCTTGAGAAGCTTAATTAATTAGAATTTACGGACAGATGCTAGCGGGTTGGCCTAACCGGTACTCTGTGAATGGTCTGCAACTACCGCTAAGTCATATTGAAGAGTACGTTACAAACCGGTTAGTACTAGATCCCCCTTTTCTCTTCCAAAACCGGTTTTATCGAATTGGAATGCTTTGGATTCAGATCCTTGTAATTGGGTTGGCGTTTCTTGTTTAAACGATCATGTTAACAAAATGTAAGGAGTTTGTGTTCCTTTGATTTGTTTATCGATTTCATAGGAATGATATTAGTAACGAAAGTGAATTTGTTTTTGTAGTAACATTTCCGGCTGTTCATTAAAAGGATTCATTGCGGAAGAAGTGTCGCAGCTCACATTCTTACACGAATTGTATGTTAGTTTCATTATCTTTGTTTACAGTAAGAAGATGATAAAACTGTTATGATTTTCGCTAATAAATGATCATACATGCAGGATGTTACATGACAACAGTCTCATTGGTCCTATACCGAAAGAAATCGGGTTGTTGAAGCACTTAAAAATCTTGGATTTAGGGAAGAATCAGTTATCTGGACCGATCCCACATGAAATCGGTGGTCTTATTAGTGTTCTGAAAATGTGAGGATATTTTCACTTTTAACTGTTGGATTTTGTCATTTATACGTATAAAACAAATGTATGTTTGTGTAGTATGTCTGAAGCTATTTGTATGTGTTAGAAACTTACAAGCGAATGGATTGACCGGAAAATTGCCTTCGGAGCTTGGTAATCTTAAGAACCTTCAAGAGCTACGGGTGGATAGAAATAAACTGCAAGGAACGTTTCCTGGTGCTAATCTTACGGATCTTGCTTCTGCCATGAGAGGAATGTAAGTTATCGACATTATTATTGGTTTTAATATGTTTATCTGGTTCAACGATCTGTCTGTTATGATATTTAGATTGTGTTTTGGTCCAGGTATGCCTCGAATACGAATGCATTAGGTTTTTGTCGCGCGTCTCCTTTAAAATTTGCTGATTTCTCGTTCAATTACCTTGTGGGGAATATACCTAAATGTTTGGAATATCTTCCAAGGTTAGAAGCGCAATTTCTACCCGCTTTTTTTATACTTTTCATAAATAGAACATTACGGGTTGCAACATAAGTATAAGGGGTCAAAATGGTGAAAAGAAGTAGCTTAAAAGGAAACAAGTCAAACTGGTTGAAATATGTCAAAAGTATATGTTTCATTGAGAAAACAAGGTTTTTGAAAAGTTAATTCCTTTTGTTGAAGTTACATACGTTTTATTAGTCATAACTTACCCGCTATTGATTCATGATAATACAAAATTAGTGGACAATTTACGTGTTTTGACCCGTATTCACCGCCCCCATCCTGCCCATTCCAATAGTCATAATTGACACACCAAAGTTCAGTTTTACATAACAAATCATGGACGAAATTGTTTTGGGTCAATCTGACCCGTGTTAAAACGTACCTTTTTGACCCTTTGACCATTTTCTTTCATGAATTATGTGTTTTGGGTCTTATTTCCTTTTGTTCTTCCTTTATAGGGCTAGCTTTCAGGGTAATTGCATAAAGTATAAAGATATCACACCACGCGCTCCTGAACAATGTGGTATGTTTTGTCAGCAAAACACATGTTATTTTATATGTTACAATATGGTGACACTCGAAATTAACATAGTTTGACTTTTCTGAAACATAGGTATTTCTCCATCAGCTTCTAATAAACCTCCTAAGCCAACTGTAGGAGATACGACACATCCTCCTACTGAAGATAAACGAAAACCTGAATCCTCTTCTTCAAAACCTGCGTGGCTTTTAGCTATAGAAGTAGTGACTGGAGTGATTGTGGGCTCCATCTTCCTTGCAGGCCTTCTCATGGCTGCTAAAAAGTGGAAAGTTAAACCAAGGATTATAGTTCAATGGAAAAAATCCAGAACCAATAAAGACCATTTGGAAATCTTGATCGGTGAGAAAAATATGCTGTTTATCAGAATCTTATCAATGTATAACAATCCTATACGACCATTTTAATATGTTTATTTGTGTATGCAGATACTGATTTGCTAAAGGATGTGACGAGATACAGTCGACCAGAACTTGAAGTTGCCTGTGAAGATTTTAGCAACATTATTGGGTCGTCATCGGATAGTATAGTTTACAAAGGAAACATGAAAGGTGGTCCCGAAATAGCAGTCATATCCCTTAACAACCAGGAAGAACACTGGACTAGCCATCTTGAGCTTTATTTCGAAAAAGAGGTAACCTTGGAAATCTTTATTTTTTGTTGGTGTTTTTAAGATGCAATCTTTTTGTTCATAGTTGTCTACAGCAAGTTTCCATATCCCTTTAAGCGTCTTTCTATCTGCAATCTTTTTGCTCATAGTTGTCATATAATTAGATATTTGAATCCAAAAAATTGCCTCACCTGCCATGACTGATGTCCGATACACGTGAAGTATTTTGCTTTAATTCTTTGATAACTGTAAGAAAAGTATGCAACAAGGTCTTCTCGCTAAAGATCTTACATGCGTACAGGCACAAATATTTGATCGATATGAGATAGATGTTGTTGTTCACAAGTTTTAAACCAAAAAATACTAAGTATTCAAGTTGGACCATCATTAAAATGTGAAAGATCAGCCTTTAAGCAAATTACAAATATCAGAAAACACAATAAGTATGTCTTACTATAAGCTACTTCATGTGTTGTTAAATCAGATTATAAGTATGATATGAGGTTGTTTCAATATAAGTACAGTAAGTAGGCATTTTGATGTTTTGTGTGGGACGCTTAATCATGTTGCATATAGATATGAACGCATAAGAACGAACACAGTCAGTTTCTTTATATAATGATTTATTGTAACTCATTGTAACGTTTTGGCTTTGGTTGATCAGGTGGCAGATCTGGCAAGGCTAAATCACGAAAACATCGGGAAATTGATGGGGTATTGTATTGAAGGTGTCCCATTTACACGAATGTTAGTCTTCGAATATGCTTCCAATGGGACGTTATCTGAGCACCTTCATTGTAAGTCTCACTCGATAGGATTCAGAATCATTGGTTTCAAGATTCTGTTACAGAAATATAATTGAATATATTATATATATCTTTTTTATGCAGATGAAGAAGGGTGTCAACCGCTAAGTTGGACACGAAGAATGATGATCATTGTAGGAATATCAAAAGGTCTAAAGTATCTTCACACGGAAATAGAACCGCCTTTTACTATATATGAGCTGAACTCTAGTGCAGTATATCTTACAGAAGATTTCTCACCAAAGGTACGAGCTTTATACAAATAATAAATGTTAACATTAATTGAGAAGCAACTAACTTTTTTCGCTTTATGGATTCTTGCAGCTAGTTGATTTTGAAAGCTGGAAAACCATTCTTACGAGATCGGAGAACAAATCTAGTACTATCAGCAACGAAGACGCAATGTGTGTTCAACCGAGTTCGTTACAAGCACGCCATTTGGATATCCATGGTAACATCTATTCTTTTGGTGTTCTTCTGTTGGAAATCATTACTGGACGCCCTCCAATCTGCAAAGACAAAGGATTCCTAGCGGACTGGGTAAGAATCATAGATGGCAAAACAGTGGTTCGGGTCGGGTAACGGGTCAAAATGGGTTCTGGTTGATTTGTATGCTAATGGTGAGGGGTCAAACAGCTAAGTTAGAGACATGAAAGAGTTAACGGGTCAGCCCAACCTGTTTTGACCCGCACTAAAATTTATTGATTTTGACTAGTCACCTGTCCCATTTTGTTTGAAATAATTAGAAGTGGCAAAACGGGCGAGAGGGGTCAATTAAAGGCCCCAACTCATTTGACCCCACCATTATGGCACTTGAAATAATTAGCATGGTATCGTGTCTTTAAAAAAAAGCATACAAATTTCTGAGATTTTTTTATTAACTTTTTTTTGTGTAATGAACTGATTCGTGGTTTGCTGCCATTATGATCAGGCTAAAGATTATCTAGAAGATCCAGAAAAGATGGCATCGGTTGTAGATCCTGCACTGAAACATTTCAGAGTGGAAGATCTTGAGGCGATACGAGAAGTAGTCAGAAGCTGCATTCATGCAAGGCCTAGAGATAAAGTAAGCATGCAAGATTTGTGTGCAACGTTAGAAAGCAAACTCGACACCACTGGATCATCAGAGCTCAAGGCCTCATCTTTAGCTTGGGCTGAGCTAGCACTTTCATCTTGACCTGAGTCATAAAGTCTTAACAAATAGTGTAAATTCTACTAATCATATATACCATCTTCTTAGCATCCTATTGAAAGTTCTTGGTTTCTTAATGTTTTGGCGAGTTGTAAATTTTGACATGGTAAAAGAGCATATAGGGTTAGTTGATAACGGAAACTTTTTTTTCTTATACAAGTTTTGCGATCTTATAGAGGATGATTTGATCCAATCTGCATATGTTATTATGTGTTTTTGATTGCTTTTAGTATCCAGCTGTCAATATGATACAAAGTCCGCGAGTTGTAGCATAATTTCATACGGAAAAAAGCTGAGTCCGTATGTAAACATACATACATACAAAAATATATCTAAGACAAATACTGGAATAACTATATATGCACAGTTTTGCACCCAAGGCCAGAGCTGCAGCATGACTACCACTAAATGCACGCACCCTGTAAATGTCTGCAAAAATTGTTAAATGGGTGTGGCCATGGTCGCCCGTATTTCTAGGTCAGATTTCTCTTTCTTTATGGTCAACGGGCAATTATAACCTTCGTTCTCGATGCTTCTAATCGTGTCCACAAAACAATGTGTTAAAGATACATACTGTAGCTACATGTATATGGAAATAACGGTAGGTTGAGTTCCTCTAATATACAAGCAACCACACAATATACACCATTGGTGCTATATAATAATTCATGAAATATAAACAATGACTTCTACCATATAACTCAAACTAATTTCGAAAATCTGATTAATACTCGAACATGATTAACACTGTTTGAAAGAGCATCCTAACAAACATAGCAAATTACATCGTAAATAAAATTCACATGGACTGAAGCCATATAGTTGGTGTAAAACGGCTACGTGATTCTCCTGTGAAGTGAGTTACGTTGGTTCCGTCTGACAAATGGTAAATCCCCATATATATCCAGTCTTCCTATTTCGCTATCAAAGATGTCCGCATATTTACATCCATCATCGTGTAGTAAATGCAGTTACCCTTTATCACCCCCGTAGTGTCTTCAATCAAAAACGGTGAATTAGATCCCACAAACAAAGTTTTCTTACCGAAATCCTTCACTTTTGACCAGTTCCCACCTTCCAAATCATAAGCCAAAACGTTAAATCTTGTTGTCTTGAAGAATTTGAAAAATCTGATAATTACTAACAACTGCTTCCTCTCACCATCATCTAGTCCAACTATATAAAAATTTTGTGAATTCAAAGCACGTGGATCTTCATATTCATATTCATCTGCTGGCACCGTTGCTACATCAACCAACACTGTTGGATGTTTCCCATTAGCATCGAATGCTTGGATCTTGTCAGTACAGTCAAAAGTATAAACTTGTCCGTTGTAAAAAGTAAAATCCGTCATATAGTGGTAAAATCCGTCATATAGTGGGTGAGAGGCTGTTCATAAGATGTCCACTTGTTATCTCCAATATGGCAAAACCCTAGCATCCCCACAATACCATATCTTACAATCACCAATTTTGATTCCATCAAGAGGACTACGTTTGAGATGGTGCCGAACTCTGGAAAGGTGTCTACCTTTGGAAGGTTGATGATTTCACGGGATAAAGGATTGATGAGTTGTGAAGCAAAATCTTCTCCAACAGTTAGGAGCCACCCACATGAAGACAAGCGTACCTCCCCAGATAATTCAGGCAGTCTTATCTTGCGGATGCTCTTGTTTGAGAGGAGGAAAAATTCACGAGACCCATGATCATCGTTTTTTTCTTCAAGCATTAAACATGGAAACCGCGAAGGAGGTCCATTCGAGTTGGGGTACGTTCTTGCGGCCGCTAGACGCCAAGTCTTACACACGCCTGCAAAACTCGGATAATCTTCGTAGCAAGTGATATATTTTTGTGCTATTATATCAAGTACTTCAGGCAACATCTCTGACCATTCCATCATAACTTATAACTATTTCTATATCACACAATACCTGCAAAAGATATCAAATACCATTGAATTAACTCATATAACAAGGGTGCTAACTTATAAATGATAGTAATAAAAAAGACGTAGAAATCAAAACTAAAATCTGTAAGAACTAAAGATTTAATATTAAGTTTTAAAAAAGATAGTAATGATAAAAAAAAAAAACCAAAATTACAAATACATATATTCTATGGGTGTTTGGCTAAGCTTATAAAATGGGCTTATGCTTATGTTATATAAAGCTCAACTCTCCTTAATAAAGACAGCTTAGGGGGTGTTGTTTCAGCTTATATAGCTTATTTAATTTTGGATTATGCTTCATAAGCCCAGTTTTGTGGCTTATTTTGAAACTTGAATATAAGTTTCTTATAAACATAAGAAACTTTATATAAGCCGAAAAGATTCAAAATAAGCCACAAAAAGTGAGCTTATGAAACATAAGCCCAAACTCAACTAAGCCATAAGCCGGCTATGTAAGACTGACTGTAATGAGCGCCAACCAGACCATTAGACTAGTCGTGGTGGGTTGCCATACACGACCCCCCCCCCCCCCCCCCCCCAAAAAAAAAAAATACCCCCCAAGGACCAATTTTTATTGTAGTTTCTAAAATGCCTCCTCGACAATAAAGTTCTGGCTCCACGCCTGCCTAAGCTAATAACACTGCTCATAAGTTTCACCAAACACTTTTCTTCTTTCTTTTTTTTTGTTGCAAAAAAACACAATAACATTAATATTGAAATCACATATGACCGGTTGCAAGATGAAAGCCTTTTAATTACATCATTATATAAGCTTAAAAAACTTGAACTAAAAAACCAAACACTTACCTTAAGCTTATTTGAGTTATAAGCTCATAAGTCCATCATATAAGCTTACCCAAACACCCCTTATAACTGAAAAAACCCATAAACTATAAAGAAAAAAAAGGCCAGATATATCTAGAGAGACCTTCGTACCTAGGAGCGGCGGAAGCAGTTGTGCTGCTTGTTGTCTCACCAACAACCAAAATGAAATATGCTCACCAACAACTATAAAGAAAAAAGGCCAGATATAAAAAAAGGGAGGGGTTATTAATACGGTACCTATGTTTTTATTCATACGGGGGCTATTTTTTTTTTTTATTTTTTATTTTTTTTTTTATTTTTTATAAAAAATAAGTGCCCACCAACAACCAAAATGAAATATGCTTTATAAATTTTTTGCATTTATTGTTGTCTCACCAAACAACTATCCTGCATCTTTAAGGTCTAATGAAGAACTTTTTTGGGCTTATTTTTTAGATGGGCCCAAATATTGAAAGAGAACAAATGACTTCTATAAATATAAGAGTAAAGTCCAAAAAACATCCTGTGGTTTGTCCTGTGGTGACCGGTTTTCATCCCTAAACTTTTTTTTGGAACAAAATCATCCCTCCGTTAGTAAAGTTGGCACAAATACATCCCCCTGTTAGTAAAATCAGTTAGTGGGGACTAAGGGTGCAAATATTTCTCCGTTATCTCCTAACGGAAGAGAAAATATTTGCACCGTTAGTCCTTAGGACTAACGATACAAGAAATTATAGCTTTGGTCCTTTGGATACGTTTAACCCCGCTACCCTCATCCTTGGAAAATTTTACATGGATGGTCCTTGTGCCCTATATAAAAAAGAGGAAGTGATAATAGAGTTAGGGTTTATTGTTTCTCCCTCCTCCTTGCGCCTCTCTCTCTTCTGTAGCCGCCACCTAACCCAGCCACCACTCCGGCACCACCTCCAGCCGGCCACTCCTCTCACCACTCACATGCCTCAGCAGCCTGAGCCACCATTTTATTTTTTTTCTCTCTTTATTCTTGTTTTGATATTCGAGGGTGTCGATGGTTTTGAAGATAGAACAGGGTTTGTAGGCGCGTTTCTGGTTCGTATAGGGCTCAACCACATCTTCTTCTTCGTTTTCTTTCTTGCTCTCTCGACCCTGTGGGTCAGCCGACACCCATATTCGTTATTTTTATTATTGTTATATATTTATTCAACCACATATAATGAGGTTATGTTTTCATGGAATTAGAAAACAGCTTTAAAATGTTTTTACATTGGGGTCGAATGGAAAGACGGTTTAAAAATGATTTTGAAACTTCGGTTCATGTGGAAAACGTGTTTTAGAAATGGTTTGGTGTGGAAAAACTGATTTGTTAATGGTTTAGATATGAAATTCGTGGGTGAGAAATAACAGTTGCAACTTTCGTGTGGTAAGAAAACGATTCAAAGAAGGTTTATTTTGTTGTCTCGTGTATGGCTTGGTAACGAGACCTATGGGGGTGCTTGTTTGTGATTGTCTTGGGTCTCAGATCATGATTAAATTTCTATCTATGTTGTGTCGTTGGTTTGGTCTTGGCTGTGTAAAACTTGAGAGGTGTTATGAGTTCTTGGTTCTCGGGTCAGGTTAGGATCAAAAGGGTCGTGTTGTGACCCGTGTGAGTCACTAATCTGGATTCAGATTCATGTGTTAAGCGGTTTAGGCTTAGGTCAAGACTCGCTATGGTCTCGATTGAAGTTAGTTTTGTGAGCGTGTCCGTGTTTGGGTGTGGTTGTATTTCAATCGCTATGGTCTCGATTGAAGTTAGTTTTGCGAGCGTGTCCGTGTTTGGGTGTGGCTGTATTTCAATCACAAGGTGGCTGATGGTGGTAGGTGGCGGTGGAGTGCATAGGACTAACGGTGCAATTTATTTTATTGCATCGTTAGTCCTAATGACTAACGGTGCAAATATTTATTGCACCGTTAGTCCCTATTAACTGATTTTACTAACAGAGGGATGTATTTGTGCCAACTTTACTAACGGAGGGATGTAATTGTTCCAAAAAAAAGTTTAAGGATGAAAACCGACCCACAGGGCAAACCACAGGGATGTTTTTTGGACTTTACTCTAACTATAATCATTTAAAAAATAAATACATGAATGTGGAACTCCCAAAAATAATTACATTCGTTATTACGAACTTACAATAATTACTATCGATGCCACAATTATTCTTTTGACCAAGTGTTTTATATGATATTATCATTCATCGTTGTTTTTCTGGGTATTAATTTATATTCTCCAACAAAACAATGATGAGTATTGATTTATTTTTTGAGGTTACATGTTAATTTTACTTCTCTTATATATAATTCGCATTAAAATTATTGCATCATAGAAAACAATTTGGTTTCTAAACTTTGCCTTCAGCATACGATAATTTGATTTATATTTGTGCACACAAGCATTAAGCAACGCTTTTAAGATCATTTTGTTGGAAAACATTCTTCTGCACTCATGTCAAGTTCATATTTAGCACGCAGAGGCTTCAATTCCTTTCCGGTTCAAGTGAACATGGTTTGGATTTGGGTCATTCTTTTGGTACGAAATCGAGAAGGGTTTGATCGAAATTCAAGATATTAGTGGCGAAACGTGGATGAAAGCATGTATTGGCAAGTGTAGGCGACAATGGCAAAGGTATGATTGAAATTCAAAAAATCTGCAGTTTCTGTTCTATGTTTTTAATTGTTATATTCACATTCTGTTGCCATTAAATTAAACTATAATTATAAGATTACTTGAATGTGACAAAAGAAGCACTGTTTAATTTTTTTGTTTGATCAAGAATAAAACAAGCAACCACACAATATACGCCCATTGCTGCTATATAATACTAGTAATTCATGAAATTTAAACAATGACTTGTACCAAATAACTCAAACTAATCTTGAAAATCTAATTAACAGTCGAACATGATTAACACCGTTTTTGTAATCGAATGAAACTAGTTGTTTGTTGAAGAAGTGCTTAGGCAAAGAAAACCAGCTTATGCGTAGAAAGGGGGCTGTTGGGGGTGGTGAAGGAAGTAGAGGCTGGGGATGAGCCGATGTCGAAGGACATGAAGGGGAGGCTCGGGGTGGATGCTTGCAAGGGGGCTGTTGGGAGACGGCGTTGGGGGCCGCCCCCTGATGATGATGGGAAGATCACTGGGGGCACCGTGAATTCCTTTTTTGACGACATGGTGATGGTTTCTTGGATTAGGGTGGAAGGGATATGGAGATTGGAGAAGGAGAGGATGAATATGATATTCGAGGGTGTTTGGGAGTTCGATTATTACTTTTTTTTAAAATCATGTGTTAGATGATGGATCTTTGTAGTCGAATGAAACTAGTTGTTTGTTGAAGAAGCGTTTAGGCGTAGAAAACCAGCTTATGCGTAGAAACGGGGCTGTTGGGGGTGGTGAAGGAAGTGGAGGCTGGGGATGAGCCGATGTCAAAGAACATGAAGGGGAGGCTCGGGGTGGATGGTTGGAAGGGGGCTGTTGGGAGACGGCGTTGGGGGCCGCCCCCTGATGATGATGGGAAGATCACTGGGGGAACCTTGAATTCCTTTTTTGACGACATGGTGATGGTTTCTTGGATTAGGGTGGAAGGGATCTGGAGATTGGAGAAGGAGAGGATGAATATGATAATTGAGGGTGTTTGGGTGTTCGATTATTATTTTTTTTTATTTTTTTTAAATCTTGTGTTAGATGATGGATCTTTGTAATCGAATGAAACTAGTTGTTTGTTGAAGAAGTGCTTAGGCGTAGAAAACCAGCTTAAGCGTAGAAAGGGGGCTGTTGGGGGTGGTGAAGGAAGTGGAGGCTGGGGATGAGCCGATGTCAAAGGACATGAAGGGGAGGCTCGGGGTGGATGGTTGGAAGGTGGCTGTTGGGAGACGGCGTTGGGGGCCGCCCCCTGATGATGATTGGAAGATCACTCGGGGCACCGTGAATTCCTTTTTTGACGACATGGTGATGGTTTCTTGGATTAGGGTGGAAGGGATCTGGAGACTGGAGAAGGAGAGGATGATTATGATATTTGAGGGTGTTTGGGTGTTCGATTATTTTTTGTATTTTTTTATTTTTTATTTTTAAATCTTGTGTTAGATTATGGATATTTGTAATCGAATGAAACTAGTTTTTTGTTGAAGAAGTGCTTAGGCGTAGAAAACCAGCTTATGCGTAGAAAGGGGGCTGTTGGGGGTGGTGAAGGAAGTGGAGGCTGGGGATGAGCCGATGTCGAAGGACATGAAGGGGAGGCTCGGGATGGATGGTTGCAAGGGGGCTGTTGGGAGACGGCGTTGGGGGCCGCCCCCTGATGATGATGGGAAGATCACTGGGGGCACCGTGAATTCCTTTTTTGACGACATGGTGATGGTTTCTTGGATTAGGGTGGAAGGGATCTGGAGATTGGAGAAGGAGAGGATGAATATGATATTTGAGGGTGTTTGGGAGTTCGATTATTTTATTTTTTTATTTTTTTTTTTAAATCTTGTGTTAGATGATGGATCTTTGTAGTCGAATGAAACTAGTTGTTTGTTGAAGAAGTGCTTAGGCGTAGAAAACCAGCTTATGCGTAGAAAGGGGGCTGTTGGGGGTGGTGAAGGAAGTGGAGGCTGGGGATGAGCCGATGTCGAAGGACATGAAGGGGAGGCTCGGGGTGGATGGTTGGAAGGGGGCTGTTGGGAGACGGCGTTGGGGGCCGCCCCCTGATGATGATGGGAAGATCACTGGGGGCACCGTGAATTCCTTTTTTGACGACATGGTGATGGTTTCTTGGATTAGGGTGGAAGGGATTTAGAGATTGGAGAAGGAGAGGATGAATATGATAATTGAGGGTGTTTGGGTGTTCGATTATTTTTTTATTTTTTATTTTTTATTTTTAAATCTTGTGTTAGATGATGGATCTTTGTAATCGAATGAAACTAGTTGTTTGTTGAAGAAGTGCTTAGGCGTAGAAAACCAGCTTATGCGTAGAAATGGGGCTGTTGGGGGTGGTGAAGGAAGTGGAGGCTGGGGATGAGCCGATGTCAAAGGACATGAAGGGGAGGCTCGGGGTGGATGGTTGGAAGGTGGCTGTTGGGAGACGGCGTTGGGGGCCGCCCCCTGATGATGATTGGAAGATCACTGGGGGCACCGTGAATTCCTTTTTTGACGACATGGTGATGGTTTCTTGGATTAGGGTGGAAGGGATCTGGAGACTGGAGAAGGAGAGGATGAATTATGATATTTGAGGGTGTTTGGGTGTTCGATTATTTTTTTATTTTTTATTTTTTATTTTTAAATCTTGTGTTAGATGATGGATCTTTGTAATCGAATGAAACTAGTTGTTTGTTGAAGAAGTGCTTAGGCGTAGAAAACCAGCTTATGCGTAGAAAGGGGGCTGTTGGGGGTGGTGAAGGAAGTGGAGGCTGGGGATGAGCCGATGTCGAAGGACATGAAGGGGAGGCTCGGGGTGGATGGTTGGAAGGGGGCTGTTGGGAGACGGCGTTGGGGGCCGCCCCCTGATGATGATGGGAAGATCACTGGGGGCACCGTGAATTCCTTTTTTGACGACATGGTGATGGTTTCTTGGATTAGGGTGGAAGGGATCTGGAGACTGGAGAAGGAGAGGATGAATATGATATTTGAGGGTGTTTGGGTGTTCGATTATTTTTTTTATTTTTTTATTTTTTATTTTTAAATCTTGTGTTAGATGATGGATATTTGTAATCGAATGAAACTAGTTGTTTGTTGAAGAAGTGCTTAGGCGTAGAAAACCAGCTTATGCGTAGAAAGGGGGCTGTTGGGGGTGGTGAAGGAAGTGGAGGCTGGGGATGAGCCGATGTCGAAGGACATGAAGGGGAGGCTCGGGGTGGATGGTTGGAAGGGGGCTGTTGGGAGACGGCGTTGGGGGCCGCCCCCTGATGATGATGGGAAGATCACTGGGGGCACCGTGAATTCCTTTTTTGACGACATGGTGATGGTTTCTTGGATTAGGGTGGAAGGGATCTGGAGATTGGAGAAGGAGAGGATGAATATGATATTGAGGGTGTTTGGGTGTTCGATTATTTTTTATTTTTTTATTTTTATTTTAAATCTTGTGTTAGATGATGGATCTTTGTAGTCGAATGAAACTAGTTGTTTGTTGAAGAAGTGCTTAGGCGTAGAAAACCAGCTTATGCGTAGAAAGGGGGCTGTTGGGGGTGGTGAAGGAAGTGGAGGCTGGGGATGAGCCGATGTCGAAGGACATGAAGGGGAGGCTCGGGGTGGATGGTTGGAAGGGGGCTGTTGGGAGACGGCGTTGGGGGCCGCCCCCTGATGATGATGGGAAGATCACTGGGGGCACCGTGAATTCCTTTTTTGACGACATGGTGATGGTTTCTTGGATTAGGGTGGAAGGGATCTGGAGATTGGAGAAGGAGAGGATGAATATGATAATTGAGGGTGTTTGGGTGTTCGATTATTTTTTTTATTTTTTTATTTTTTATTTTTAAATCTTGTGTTAGATGATGGATCTTTGTAGTCGAATGAAACTAGTTGTTTGTTGAAGAAGTGCTTAGGCGTAGAAAACCAGCTTATGCGTAGAAAGGGGGCTGTTGGGGGTGGTGAAGGAAGTGGAGGCTGGGGATGAGCCGATGTCGAAGGACATGAAGGGGAGGCTCGGGGTGGATGGTTGGAAGGGGGCTGTTGGGAGACGGCGTTGGGGGCCGCCCCCTGATGATGATGGGAAGATCACTGGGGGCACCGTGAATTCCTTTTTTGACGACATGGTGATGGTTTCTTGGATTAGGGTGGAAGGGATCTGGAGATTGGAGAAGGAGAGGATGAATATGATATTTGAGGGTGTTTGGGAGTTCGATTATTACTTTTTTTTTTAAATCTTGTGTTAGATGATGGATCTTTGTAGTCGAATGAAACTAGTTGTTTGTTGAAGAAGTGCTTAGGCGTAGAAAACCAGCTTATGCGTAGAAAGGGGGCTGTTGGGGGTGGTGAAGGAAGTGGAGGCTGGGGATGAGCCGATGTCGAAGGACATGAAGGGGAGGCTCGGGGTGGATGGTTGGAAGGGGGCTGTTGGGAGACGGCGTTGGGGGCCGCCCCCTGATGATGATGGGAAGATCACTGGGGGCACCGTGAATTCCTTTTTTGACGACATGGTGATGGTTTCTTGGATTAGGGTGGAAGGGATCTGGAGATTGGAGAAGGAGAGGATGAATATGATATTGAGGGTGTTTGGGTGTTCGATTATTTTTTTATTTTTTATTTTTTATTTTTAAATCTTGTGTTAGATGATGGATCTTTGTAATCGAATGAAACTAGTTGTTTGTTGAAGAAGTGCTTAGGCGTAGAAAACCAGCTTATGCGTAGAAAGGGGGCTGTTGGGGGTGGTGAAGGAAGTGGAGGCTGGGGATGAGCCGATGTCGAAGGACATGAAGGGGAGGCTCGGGGTGGATGGTTGGAAGGGGGCTGTTGGGAGACGGCGTTGGGGGCCGCCCCCTGATGATGATGGGAAGATCACTGGGGGCACCGTGAATTCCTTTTTTGACGACATGGTGATGGTTTCTTGGATTAGGGTGGAAGGGATCTGGAGATTGGAGAAGGAGAGGATGAATATGATATTTGAGGGTGTTTGGGTGTTCGATTATTTTTTTTATTTTTTATTTTTATTTTTAAATCTTGTGTTAGATGATGGATCTTTGTAATCGAATGAAACTAGTTGTTTGTTGAAGAAGTGCTTAGGCGTAGAAAACCAGCTTATGCGTAGAAAGGGGGCTGTTGGGGGTGGTGAAGGAAGTGGAGGCTGGGGATGAGCCGATGTCGAAGGACATGAAGGGGAGGCTCGGGGTGGATGGTTGGAAGGGGGCTGTTGGGAGACGGCGTTGGGGGCCGCCCCCTGATGATGATGGGAAGATCACTGGGGGCACCGTGAATTCCTTTTTTGACGACATGGTGATGGTTTCTTGGATTAGGGTGGAAGGGATCTGGAGATTGGAGAAGGAGAGGATGAATATGATATTTGAGGGTGTTTGGGAGTTCGATTATTTTTATTTTTTATTTTTTATTTTTTAAATCTTGTGTTAGATGATGGATCTTTGTAGTCGAATGAAACTAGTTGTTTGTTGAAGAAGTGCTTAGGCGTAGAAAACCAGCTTATGCGTAGAAAGGGGGCTGTTGGGGGTGGTGAAGGAAGTGGAGGCTGGGGATGAGCCGATGTCGAAGGACATGAAGGGGAGGCTCGGGGTGGATGGTTGGAAGGGGGCTGTTGGGAGACGGCGTTGGGGGCCGCCCCCTGATGATGATGGGAAGATCACTGGGGGCACCGTGAATTCCTTTTTTGACGACATGGTGATGGTTTCTTGGATTAGGGTGGAAGGGATCTAAGATTGGAGAAGGAGAGGATGAATATGATATTGAGGGTGTTTGGGTGTTCGATTATTTTTTTATTTTTTATTTTTATTTTTAAATCTTGTGTTAGATGATGGATCTTTGTAGTCGAATGAAACTAGTTGTTTGTTGAAGAAGTGCTTAGGCGTAGAAAACCAGCTTATGCGTAGAAAGGGGGCTGTTGGGGGTGGTGAAGGAAGTGGAGGCTGGGGATGAGCCGATGTCGAAGGACATGAAGGGGAGGCTCGGGGTGGATGGTTGGAAGGGGGCTGTTGGGAGACGGCGTTGGGGGCCGCCCCCTGATGATGATGGGAAGATCACTGGGGGCACCGTGAATTCCTTTTTTGACGACATGGTGATGGTTTCTTGGATTAGGGTGGAAGGGATCTGGAGATTGGAGAAGGAGAGGATGAATATGATATTGAGGGTGTTTGGGTAGTTCGATTATTTTTATTTTTTTATTTTTATTTTTAAATCTTGTGTTAGATGATGGATCTTTGTAAGTCGAATGAAACTAGTTGTTTGTTGAAGAAGTGCTTAGGCGTAGAAAACCAGCTTATGCGTAGAAAGGGGGCTGTTGGGGGTGGTGAAGGAAGTGGAGGCTGGGGATGAGCCGATGTCGAAGGACATGAAGGGGAGGCTCGGGGTGGATGGTTGGAAGGGGGCTGTTGGGAGACGGCGTTGGGGGCCGCCCCCTGATGATGATGGGAAGATCACTGGGGGCACCGTGAATTCCTTTTTTGACGACATGGTGATGGTTTCTTGGATTAGGGTGGAAGGGATCTGGAGATTGGAGAAGGAGAGGATGAATATGATATTTGAGGGTGTTTGGGAGTTCGATTATTTTTTTTATTTTTTATTTTTATTTTAAATCTTGTGTTAGATGATGGATCTTTGTAGTCGAATGAAACTAGTTGTTTGTTGAAGAAGTGCTTAGGCGTAGAAAACCAGCTTATGCGTAGAAAGGGGGCTGTTGGGGGTGGTGAAGGAAGTGGAGGCTGGGGATGAGCCGATGTCGAAGGACATGAAGGGGAGGCTCGGGGTGGATGGTTGGAAGGGGGCTGTTGGGAGACGGCGTTGGGGGCCGCCCCCTGATGATGATGGGAAGATCACTGGGGGCACCGTGAATTCCTTTTTTGACGACATGGTGATGGTTTCTTGGATTAGGGTGGAAGGGATCTGGAGATTGGAGAAGGAGAGGATGAATATGATATTTGAGGGTGTTTGGGAGTTCGATTATTTTTATTTTTTATTTTTTATTTTTAAATCTTGTGTTAGATGATGGATCTTTGTAGTCGAATGAAACTAGTTGTTTGTTGAAGAAGTGCTTAGGCGTAGAAAACCAGCTTATGCGTAGAAAGGGGGCTGTTGGGGGTGGTGAAGGAAGTGGAGGCTGGGGATGAGCCGATGTCGAAGGACATGAAGGGGAGGCTCGGGGTGGATGGTTGGAAGGGGGCTGTTGGGAGACGGCGTTGGGGGCCGCCCCCTGATGATGATGGGAAGATCACTGGGGGCACCGTGAATTCCTTTTTTGACGACATGGTGATGGTTTCTTGGATTAGGGTGGAAGGGATCTGGAGATTGGAGAAGGAGAGGATGAATATGATATTTGAGGGTGTTTGGGATGTTCGATTATTTATTTTTATTTTTATTTTTAAATCTTGTGTTAGATGATGGATCTTTGTAGTCGAATGAAACTAGTTGTTTGTTGAAGAAGTGCTTAGGCGTAGAAAACCAGCTTATGCGTAGAAAGGGGGCTGTTGGGGGTGGTGAAGGAAGTGGAGGCTGGGGATGAGCCGATGTCGAAGGACATGAAGGGGAGGCTCGGGGTGGATGGTTGGAAGGGGGCTGTTGGGAGACGGCGTTGGGGGCCGCCCCCTGATGATGATGGGAAGATCACTGGGGGCACCGTGAATTCCTTTTTTGACGACATGGTGATGGTTTCTTGGATTAGGGTGGAAGGGATCTGGAGATTGGAGAAGGAGAGGATGAATATGATATTTGAGGGTGTTTGGGTGTTCGATTATTTTTTTTATTTTTTATTTTTAAATCTTGTGTTAGATGATGGATCTTTGTAATCGAATGAAACTAGTTGTTTGTTGAAGAAGTGCTTAGGCGTAGAAAACCAGCTTATGCGTAGAAAGGGGGCTGTTGGGGGTGGTGAAGGAAGTGGAGGCTGGGGATGAGCCGATGTCGAAGGACATGAAGGGGAGGCTCGGGGTGGATGGTTGGAAGGGGGCTGTTGGGAGACGGCGTTGGGGGCCGCCCCCTGATGATGATGGGAAGATCACTGGGGGCACCGTGAATTCCTTTTTTGACGACATGGTGATGGTTTCTTGGATTAGGGTGGAAGGGATCTGGAGATTGGAGAAGGAGAGGATGAATATGATATTTGAGGGTGTTTGGGAGTTCGATTATTTTTTTTATTTTTTATTTTTAAATCTTGTGTTAGATGATGGATCTTTGTAGTCGAATGAAACTAGTTGTTTGTTGAAGAAGTGCTTAGGCGTAGAAAACCAGCTTATGCGTAGAAAGGGGGCTGTTGGGGGTGGTGAAGGAAGTGGAGGCTGGGGATGAGCCGATGTCGAAGGACATGAAGGGGAGGCTCGGGGTGGATGGTTGGAAGGGGGCTGTTGGGAGACGGCGTTGGGGGCCGCCCCCTGATGATGATGGGAAGATCACTGGGGGCACCGTGAATTCCTTTTTTGACGACATGGTGATGGTTTCTTGGATTAGGGTGGAAGGGATCTGGAGATTGGAGAAGGAGAGGATGAATATGATATTCGAGGGTGTTTGGGAGTTCGATTATTACTTTTTTTTTAAATCATGTGTTAGATGATGGATCTTTGTAGTCGAATGAAACTAGTTGTTTGTTGAAGAAGGCGTTAGGCGTAGAAAACCAGCTTATGCGTAGAAAGGGGGCTGTTGGGGGTGGTGAAGGAAGTGGAGGCTGGGGATGAGCCGATGTCGAAGGACATGAAGGGGAGGCTCGGGGTGGATGGTTGGAAGGGGGCTGTTGGGAGACGGCGTTGGGGGCCGCCCCCTGATGATGATGGGAAGATCACTGGGGGCACCGTGAATTCCTTTTTTGACGACATGGTGATGGTTTCTTGGATTAGGGTGGAAGGGATCTGGAGATTGGAGAAGGAGAGGATGAATATGATATTGAGGGTGTTTGGGATGTTCGATTATTTTTTTATTTTTTATTTTTATTTTTAAATCTTGTGTTAGATGATGGATCTTTGTAGTCGAATGAAACTAGTTGTTTGTTGAAGAAGTGCTTAGGCGTAGAAAACCAGCTTATGCGTAGAAAGGGGGCTGTTGGGGGTGGTGAAGGAAGTGGAGGCTGGGGATGAGCCGATGTCGAAGGACATGAAGGGGAGGCTCGGGGTGGATGGTTGGAAGGGGGCTGTTGGGAGACGGCGTTGGGGGCCGCCCCCTGATGATGATGGGAAGATCACTGGGGGCACCGTGAATTCCTTTTTTGACGACATGGTGATGGTTTCTTGGATTAGGGTGGAAGGGATCTGGAGATTGGAGAAGGAGAGGATGAATATGATATTTGAGGGTGTTTGGGAGTTCGATTATTTTTTATTTTTTATTTTTTAAATCTTGTGTTAGATGATGGATCTTTGTAGTCGAATGAAACTAGTTGTTTGTTGAAGAAGTGCTTAGGCGTAGAAAACCAGCTTATGCGTAGAAAGGGGGCTGTTGGGGGTGGTGAAGGAAGTGGAGGCTGGGGATGAGCCGATGTCGAAGGACATGAAGGGGAGGCTCGGGGTGGATGGTTGGAAGGGGGCTGTTGGGAGACGGCGTTGGGGGCCGCCCCCTGATGATGATGGGAAGATCACTGGGGGCACCGTGAATTCCTTTTTTGACGACATGGTGATGGTTTCTTGGATTAGGGTGGAAGGGATCTGGAGATTGGAGAAGGAGAGGATGAATATGATATTGAGGGTGTTTGGGAGTTCGATTATTTTTATTTTTATTTTTTTAAATCTTGTGTTAGATGATGGATCTTTGTAGTCGAATGAAACTAGTTGTTTGTTGAAGAAGTGCTTAGGCGTAGAAAACCAGCTTATGCGTAGAAAGGGGGCTGTTGGGGGTGGTGAAGGAAGTGGAGGCTGGGGATGAGCCGATGTCGAAGGACATGAAGGGGAGGCTCGGGGTGGATGGTTGGAAGGGGGCTGTTGGGAGACGGCGTTGGGGGCCGCCCCCTGATGATGATGGGAAGATCACTGGGGGCACCGTGAATTCCTTTTTTGACGACATGGTGATGGTTTCTTGGATTAGGGTGGAAGGGATCTGGAGATTGGAGAAGGAGAGGATGAATATGATATTTGAGGGTGTTTGGGTGTTCGATTATTTTTTTTTTTTATTTTTATTTTTAAATCTTGTGTTAGATGATGGATCTTTGTAGTCGAATGAAACTAGTTGTTTGTTGAAGAAGTGCTTAGGCGTAGAAAACCAGCTTATGCGTAGAAAGGGGGCTGTTGGGGGTGGTGAAGGAAGTGGAGGCTGGGGATGAGCCGATGTCGAAGGACATGAAGGGGAGGCTCGGGGTGGATGGTTGGAAGGGGGCTGTTGGGAGACGGCGTTGGGGGCCGCCCCCTGATGATGATGGGAAGATCACTGGGGGCACCGTGAATTCCTTTTTTGACGACATGGTGATGGTTTCTTGGATTAGGGTGGAAGGGATCTGGAGATTGGAGAAGGAGAGGATGAATATGATATTTGAGGGTGTTTGGGAGTTCGATTATTTTTATTTTTTATTTTTTATTTTTAAATCTTGTGTTAGATGATGGATCTTTGTAGTCGAATGAAACTAGTTGTTTGTTGAAGAAGTGCTTAGGCGTAGAAAACCAGCTTATGCGTAGAAAGGGGGCTGTTGGGGGTGGTGAAGGAAGTGGAGGCTGGGGATGAGCCGATGTCGAAGGACATGAAGGGGAGGCTCGGGGTGGATGGTTGGAAGGGGGCTGTTGGGAGACGGCGTTGGGGGCCGCCCCCTGATGATGATGGGAAGATCACTGGGGGCACCGTGAATTCCTTTTTTGACGACATGGTGATGGTTTCTTGGATTAGGGTGGAAGGGATCTGGAGATTGGAGAAGGAGAGGATGAATATGATATTCGAGGGTGTTTGGGAGTTCGATTATTACTTTTTTTTAAATCATGTGTTAGATGATGGATCTTTGTAGTCGAATGAAACTAGTTGTTTGTTGAAGAAGTGCTTAGGCGTAGAAAACCAGCTTATGCGTAGAAAGGGGGCTGTTGGGGGTGGTGAAGGAAGTGGAGGCTGGGGATGAGCCGATGTCGAAGGACATGAAGGGGAGGCTCGGGGTGGATGGTTGGAAGGGGGCTGTTGGGAGACGGCGTTGGGGGCCGCCCCCTGATGATGATGGGAAGATCACTGGGGGCACCGTGAATTCCTTTTTTGACGACATGGTGATGGTTTCTTGGATTAGGGTGGAAGGGATCTGGAGATTGGAGAAGGAGAGGATGAATATGATATTTGAGGGTGTTTGGGATGTTCGATTATTTTTATTTTTTATTTTTATTTTTAAATCTTGTGTTAGATGATGGATCTTTGTAGTCGAATGAAACTAGTTGTTTGTTGAAGAAGTGCTTAGGCGTAGAAAACCAGCTTATGCGTAGAAAGGGGGCTGTTGGGGGTGGTGAAGGAAGTGGAGGCTGGGGATGAGCCGATGTCGAAGGACATGAAGGGGAGGCTCGGGGTGGATGGTTGGAAGGGGGCTGTTGGGAGACGGCGTTGGGGGCCGCCCCCTGATGATGATGGGAAGATCACTGGGGGCACCGTGAATTCCTTTTTTGACGACATGGTGATGGTTTCTTGGATTAGGGTGGAAGGGATCTGGAGATTGGAGAAGGAGAGGATGAATATGATATTTGAGGGTGTTTGGGTGTTCGATTATTTTTTTATTTTTTATTTTTATTTTTAAATCTTGTGTTAGATGATGGATCTTTGTAATCGAATGAAACTAGTTGTTTGTTGAAGAAGTGCTTAGGCGTAGAAAACCAGCTTATGCGTAGAAAGGGGGCTGTTGGGGGTGGTGAAGGAAGTGGAGGCTGGGGATGAGCCGATGTCGAAGGACATGAAGGGGAGGCTCGGGGTGGATGGTTGGAAGGGGGCTGTTGGGAGACGGCGTTGGGGGCCGCCCCCTGATGATGATGGGAAGATCACTGGGGGCACCGTGAATTCCTTTTTTGACGACATGGTGATGGTTTCTTGGATTAGGGTGGAAGGGATCTGGAGATTGGAGAAGGAGAGGATGAATATGATATTTGAGGGTGTTTGGGTGTTCGATTATTTTTTTATTTTTTATTTTTATTTTTAAATCTTGTGTTAGATGATGGATCTTTGTAGTCGAATGAAACTAGTTGTTTGTTGAAGAAGTGCTTAGGCGTAGAAAACCAGCTTATGCGTAGAAAGGGGGCTGTTGGGGGTGGTGAAGGAAGTGGAGGCTGGGGATGAGCCGATGTCGAAGGACATGAAGGGGAGGCTCGGGGTGGATGGTTGGAAGGGGGCTGTTGGGAGACGGCGTTGGGGGCCGCCCCCTGATGATGATGGGAAGATCACTGGGGGCACCGTGAATTCCTTTTTTGACGACATGGTGATGGTTTCTTGGATTAGGGTGGAAGGGATCTGGAGATTGGAGAAGGAGAGGATGAATATGATATTGAGGGTGTTTGGGAGTTCGATTATTATTTTTATTTTTATTTTTTAAATCTTGTGTTAGATGATGGATCTTTGTAGTCGAATGAAACTAGTTGTTTGTTGAAGAAGTGCTTAGGCGTAGAAAACCAGCTTATGCGTAGAAAGGGGGCTGTTGGGGGTGGTGAAGGAAGTGGAGGCTGGGGATGAGCCGATGTCGAAGGACATGAAGGGGAGGCTCGGGGTGGATGGTTGGAAGGGGGCTGTTGGGAGACGGCGTTGGGGGCCGCCCCCTGATGATGATGGGAAGATCACTGGGGGCACCGTGAATTCCTTTTTTGACGACATGGTGATGGTTTCTTGGATTAGGGTGGAAGGGATCTGGAGATTGGAGAAGGAGAGGATGAATATGATATTTGAGGGTGTTTGGGAGTTCGATTATTATTTTTATTTTTTATTTTTTAAATCTTGTGTTAGATGATGGATCTTTGTAGTCGAATGAAACTAGTTGTTTGTTGAAGAAGTGCTTAGGCGTAGAAAACCAGCTTATGCGTAGAAAGGGGGCTGTTGGGGGTGGTGAAGGAAGTGGAGGCTGGGGATGAGCCGATGTCGAAGGACATGAAGGGGAGGCTCGGGGTGGATGGTTGGAAGGGGGCTGTTGGGAGACGGCGTTGGGGGCCGCCCCCTGATGATGATGGGAAGATCACTGGGGGCACCGTGAATTCCTTTTTTGACGACATGGTGATGGTTTCTTGGATTAGGGTGGAAGGGATCTGGAGATTGGAGAAGGAGAGGATGAATATGATATTTGAGGGTGTTTGGGAGTTCGATTATTATTATTTTTATTTTTTATTTTTATTTTTAAATCTTGTGTTAGATGATGGATCTTTGTAGTCGAATGAAACTAGTTGTTTGTTGAAGAAGTGCTTAGGCGTAGAAAACCAGCTTATGCGTAGAAAGGGGGCTGTTGGGGGTGGTGAAGGAAGTGGAGGCTGGGGATGAGCCGATGTCGAAGGACATGAAGGGGAGGCTCGGGGTGGATGGTTGGAAGGGGGCTGTTGGGAGACGGCGTTGGGGGCCGCCCCCTGATGATGATGGGAAGATCACTGGGGGCACCGTGAATTCCTTTTTTGACGACATGGTGATGGTTTCTTGGATTAGGGTGGAAGGGATCTGGAGATTGGAGAAGGAGAGGATGAATATGATATTTGAGGGTGTTTGGGAGTTCGATTATTATTTTTTATTTTTTATTTTTTAAATCTTGTGTTAGATGATGGATCTTTGTAGTCGAATGAAACTAGTTGTTTGTTGAAGAAGTGCTTAGGCGTAGAAAACCAGCTTATGCGTAGAAAGGGGGCTGTTGGGGGTGGTGAAGGAAGTGGAGGCTGGGGATGAGCCGATGTCGAAGGACATGAAGGGGAGGCTCGGGGTGGATGGTTGGAAGGGGGCTGTTGGGAGACGGCGTTGGGGGCCGCCCCCTGATGATGATGGGAAGATCACTGGGGGCACCGTGAATTCCTTTTTTGACGACATGGTGATGGTTTCTTGGATTAGGGTGGAAGGGATCTGGAGATTGGAGAAGGAGAGGATGAATATGATATTTGAGGGTGTTTGGGAGTTCGATTATTATTATTTTTATTTTTTATTTTTATTTTTAAATCTTGTGTTAGATGATGGATCTTTGTAGTCGAATGAAACTAGTTGTTTGTTGAAGAAGTGCTTAGGCGTAGAAAACCAGCTTATGCGTAGAAAGGGGGCTGTTGGGGGTGGTGAAGGAAGTGGAGGCTGGGGATGAGCCGATGTCGAAGGACATGAAGGGGAGGCTCGGGGTGGATGGTTGGAAGGGGGCTGTTGGGAGACGGCGTTGGGGGCCGCCCCCTGATGATGATGGGAAGATCACTGGGGGCACCGTGAATTCCTTTTTTGACGACATGGTGATGGTTTCTTGGATTAGGGTGGAAGGGATCTGGAGATTGGAGAAGGAGAGGATGAATATGATATTTGAGGGTGTTTGGGATGTTCGATTATTTTTTATTTTTTATTTTTTATTTTTAAATCTTGTGTTAGATGATGGATCTTTGTAGTCGAATGAAACTAGTTGTTTGTTGAAGAAGTGCTTAGGCGTAGAAAACCAGCTTATGCGTAGAAAGGGGGCTGTTGGGGGTGGTGAAGGAAGTGGAGGCTGGGGATGAGCCGATGTCGAAGGACATGAAGGGGAGGCTCGGGGTGGATGGTTGGAAGGGGGCTGTTGGGAGACGGCGTTGGGGGCCGCCCCCTGATGATGATGGGAAGATCACTGGGGGCACCGTGAATTCCTTTTTTGACGACATGGTGATGGTTTCTTGGATTAGGGTGGAAGGGATCTGGAGATTGGAGAAGGAGAGGATGAATATGATATTTGAGGGTGTTTGGGAGTTCGATTATTATTTTTTATTTTTTTATTTTTTTAAATCTTGTGTTAGATGATGGATCTTTGTAGTCGAATGAAACTAGTTGTTTGTTGAAGAAGTGCTTAGGCGTAGAAAACCAGCTTATGCGTAGAAAGGGGGCTGTTGGGGGTGGTGAAGGAAGTGGAGGCTGGGGATGAGCCGATGTCGAAGGACATGAAGGGGAGGCTCGGGGTGGATGGTTGGAAGGGGGCTGTTGGGAGACGGCGTTGGGGGCCGCCCCCTGATGATGATGGGAAGATCACTGGGGGCACCGTGAATTCCTTTTTTGACGACATGGTGATGGTTTCTTGGATTAGGGTGGAAGGGATCTGGAGATTGGAGAAGGAGAGGATGAATATGATATTTGAGGGTGTTTGGGAGTTCGATTATTATTTTATTTTATTTTTTTTTTAAATCTTGTGTTAGATGATGGATCTTTGTAGTCGAATGAAACTAGTTGTTTGTTGAAGAAGTGCTTAGGCGTAGAAAACCAGCTTATGCGTAGAAAGGGGGCTGTTGGGGGTGGTGAAGGAAGTGGAGGCTGGGGATGAGCCGATGTCGAAGGACATGAAGGGGAGGCTCGGGGTGGATGGTTGGAAGGGGGCTGTTGGGAGACGGCGTTGGGGGCCGCCCCCTGATGATGATGGGAAGATCACTGGGGGCACCGTGAATTCCTTTTTTGACGACATGGTGATGGTTTCTTGGATTAGGGTGGAAGGGATCTGGAGATTGGAGAAGGAGAGGATGAATATGATATTTGAGGGTGTTTGGGAGTTCGATTATTTTATTTTATTTTTTATTTTATTTTTAAATCTTGTGTTAGATGATGGATCTTTGTAGTCGAATGAAACTAGTTGTTTGTTGAAGAAGTGCTTAGGCGTAGAAAACCAGCTTATGCGTAGAAAGGGGGCTGTTGGGGGTGGTGAAGGAAGTGGAGGCTGGGGATGAGCCGATGTCGAAGGACATGAAGGGGAGGCTCGGGGTGGATGGTTGGAAGGGGGCTGTTGGGAGACGGCGTTGGGGGCCGCCCCCTGATGATGATGGGAAGATCACTGGGGGCACCGTGAATTCCTTTTTTGACGACATGGTGATGGTTTCTTGGATTAGGGTGGAAGGGATCTGGAGATTGGAGAAGGAGAGGATGAATATGATATTTGAGGGTGTTTGGGAGTTCGATTATTTATTTTTTATTTTTTATTTTTAAATCTTGTGTTAGATGATGGATCTTTGTAGTCGAATGAAACTAGTTGTTTGTTGAAGAAGTGCTTAGGCGTAGAAAACCAGCTTATGCGTAGAAAGGGGGCTGTTGGGGGTGGTGAAGGAAGTGGAGGCTGGGGATGAGCCGATGTCGAAGGACATGAAGGGGAGGCTCGGGGTGGATGGTTGGAAGGGGGCTGTTGGGAGACGGCGTTGGGGGCCGCCCCCTGATGATGATGGGAAGATCACTGGGGGCACCGTGAATTCCTTTTTTGACGACATGGTGATGGTTTCTTGGATTAGGGTGGAAGGGATCTGGAGATTGGAGAAGGAGAGGATGAATATGATATTTGAGGGTGTTTGGGAGTTCGATTATTTTATTTTTTATTTTTTATTTTTAAATCTTGTGTTAGATGATGGATCTTTGTAGTCGAATGAAACTAGTTGTTTGTTGAAGAAGTGCTTAGGCGTAGAAAACCAGCTTATGCGTAGAAAGGGGGCTGTTGGGGGTGGTGAAGGAAGTGGAGGCTGGGGATGAGCCGATGTCGAAGGACATGAAGGGGAGGCTCGGGGTGGATGGTTGGAAGGGGGCTGTTGGGAGACGGCGTTGGGGGCCGCCCCCTGATGATGATGGGAAGATCACTGGGGGCACCGTGAATTCCTTTTTTGACGACATGGTGATGGTTTCTTGGATTAGGGTGGAAGGGATCTGGAGATTGGAGAAGGAGAGGATGAATATGATATTTGAGGGTGTTTGGGAGTTCGATTATTATTTTTATTTTTTATTTTTTAAATCTTGTGTTAGATGATGGATCTTTGTAGTCGAATGAAACTAGTTGTTTGTTGAAGAAGTGCTTAGGCGTAGAAAACCAGCTTATGCGTAGAAAGGGGGCTGTTGGGGGTGGTGAAGGAAGTGGAGGCTGGGGATGAGCCGATGTCGAAGGACATGAAGGGGAGGCTCGGGGTGGATGGTTGGAAGGGGGCTGTTGGGAGACGGCGTTGGGGGCCGCCCCCTGATGATGATGGGAAGATCACTGGGGGCACCGTGAATTCCTTTTTTGACGACATGGTGATGGTTTCTTGGATTAGGGTGGAAGGGATCTGGAGATTGGAGAAGGAGAGGATGAATATGATATTTGAGGGTGTTTGGGAGTTCGATTATTTTTTTATTTTTTATTTTTTTTTAAATCTTGTGTTAGATGATGGATCTTTGTAGTCGAATGAAACTAGTTGTTTGTTGAAGAAGTGCTTAGGCGTAGAAAACCAGCTTATGCGTAGAAAGGGGGCTGTTGGGGGTGGTGAAGGAAGTGGAGGCTGGGGATGAGCCGATGTCGAAGGACATGAAGGGGAGGCTCGGGGTGGATGGTTGGAAGGGGGCTGTTGGGAGACGGCGTTGGGGGCCGCCCCCTGATGATGATGGGAAGATCACTGGGGGCACCGTGAATTCCTTTTTTGACGACATGGTGATGGTTTCTTGGATTAGGGTGGAAGGGATCTGGAGATTGGAGAAGGAGAGGATGAATATGATATTTGAGGGTGTTTGGGAGTTCGATTATTTTTATTTTTTTATTTTTTATTTTTAAATCTTGTGTTAGATGATGGATCTTTGTAGTCGAATGAAACTAGTTGTTTGTTGAAGAAGTGCTTAGGCGTAGAAAACCAGCTTATGCGTAGAAAGGGGGCTGTTGGGGGTGGTGAAGGAAGTGGAGGCTGGGGATGAGCCGATGTCGAAGGACATGAAGGGGAGGCTCGGGGTGGATGGTTGGAAGGGGGCTGTTGGGAGACGGCGTTGGGGGCCGCCCCCTGATGATGATGGGAAGATCACTGGGGGCACCGTGAATTCCTTTTTTGACGACATGGTGATGGTTTCTTGGATTAGGGTGGAAGGGATCTGGAGATTGGAGAAGGAGAGGATGAATATGATATTTGAGGGTGTTTGGGTGTTCGATTATTTTTTATTTTTATTTTTATTTTTAAATCTTGTGTTAGATGATGGATCTTTGTAATCGAATGAAACTAGTTGTTTGTTGAAGAAGTGCTTAGGCGTAGAAAACCAGCTTATGCGTAGAAAGGGGGCTGTTGGGGGTGGTGAAGGAAGTGGAGGCTGGGGATGAGCCGATGTCGAAGGACATGAAGGGGAGGCTCGGGGTGGATGGTTGGAAGGGGGCTGTTGGGAGACGGCGTTGGGGGCCGCCCCCTGATGATGATGGGAAGATCACTGGGGGCACCGTGAATTCCTTTTTTGACGACATGGTGATGGTTTCTTGGATTAGGGTGGAAGGGATCTGGAGATTGGAGAAGGAGAGGATGAATATGATATTTGAGGGTGTTTGGGAGTTCGATTATTTATTTTTTATTTTTTAAATCTTGTGTTAGATGATGGATCTTTGTAGTCGAATGAAACTAGTTGTTTGTTGAAGAAGTGCTTAGGCGTAGAAAACCAGCTTATGCGTAGAAAGGGGGCTGTTGGGGGTGGTGAAGGAAGTGGAGGCTGGGGATGAGCCGATGTCGAAGGACATGAAGGGGAGGCTCGGGGTGGATGGTTGGAAGGGGGCTGTTGGGAGACGGCGTTGGGGGCCGCCCCCTGATGATGATGGGAAGATCACTGGGGGCACCGTGAATTCCTTTTTTGACGACATGGTGATGGTTTCTTGGATTAGGGTGGAAGGGATCTGGAGATTGGAGAAGGAGAGGATGAATATGATATTTGAGGGTGTTTGGGAGTTCGATTATTTTATTTTTTATTTTTATTTTTTTAAATCTTGTGTTAGATGATGGATCTTTGTAGTCGAATGAAACTAGTTGTTTGTTGAAGAAGTGCTTAGGCGTAGAAAACCAGCTTATGCGTAGAAAGGGGGCTGTTGGGGGTGGTGAAGGAAGTGGAGGCTGGGGATGAGCCGATGTCGAAGGACATGAAGGGGAGGCTCGGGGTGGATGGTTGGAAGGGGGCTGTTGGGAGACGGCGTTGGGGGCCGCCCCCTGATGATGATGGGAAGATCACTGGGGGCACCGTGAATTCCTTTTTTGACGACATGGTGATGGTTTCTTGGATTAGGGTGGAAGGGATCTGGAGATTGGAGAAGGAGAGGATGAATATGATATTTGAGGGTGTTTGGGAGTTCGATTATTTTTATTTTTTATTTTTTATTTTTAAATCTTGTGTTAGATGATGGATCTTTGTAGTCGAATGAAACTAGTTGTTTGTTGAAGAAGTGCTTAGGCGTAGAAAACCAGCTTATGCGTAGAAAGGGGGCTGTTGGGGGTGGTGAAGGAAGTGGAGGCTGGGGATGAGCCGATGTCGAAGGACATGAAGGGGAGGCTCGGGGTGGATGGTTGGAAGGGGGCTGTTGGGAGACGGCGTTGGGGGCCGCCCCCTGATGATGATGGGAAGATCACTGGGGGCACCGTGAATTCCTTTTTTGACGACATGGTGATGGTTTCTTGGATTAGGGTGGAAGGGATCTGGAGATTGGAGAAGGAGAGGATGAATATGATATTTGAGGGTGTTTGGGAGTTCGATTATTATTTTTATTTTTTATTTTTTAAATCTTGTGTTAGATGATGGATCTTTGTAGTCGAATGAAACTAGTTGTTTGTTGAAGAAGTGCTTAGGCGTAGAAAACCAGCTTATGCGTAGAAAGGGGGCTGTTGGGGGTGGTGAAGGAAGTGGAGGCTGGGGATGAGCCGATGTCGAAGGACATGAAGGGGAGGCTCGGGGTGGATGGTTGGAAGGGGGCTGTTGGGAGACGGCGTTGGGGGCCGCCCCCTGATGATGATGGGAAGATCACTGGGGGCACCGTGAATTCCTTTTTTGACGACATGGTGATGGTTTCTTGGATTAGGGTGGAAGGGATCTGGAGATTGGAGAAGGAGAGGATGAATATGATATTTGAGGGTGTTTGGGAGTTCGATTATTATTTTATTTTTATTTTTAAATCTTGTGTTAGATGATGGATCTTTGTAGTCGAATGAAACTAGTTGTTTGTTGAAGAAGTGCTTAGGCGTAGAAAACCAGCTTATGCGTAGAAAGGGGGCTGTTGGGGGTGGTGAAGGAAGTGGAGGCTGGGGATGAGCCGATGTCGAAGGACATGAAGGGGAGGCTCGGGGTGGATGGTTGGAAGGGGGCTGTTGGGAGACGGCGTTGGGGGCCGCCCCCTGATGATGATGGGAAGATCACTGGGGGCACCGTGAATTCCTTTTTTGACGACATGGTGATGGTTTCTTGGATTAGGGTGGAAGGGATCTGGAGATTGGAGAAGGAGAGGATGAATATGATATTTGAGGGTGTTTGGGAGTTCGATTATTATTTTTATTTTATTTTATTTTTTAAATCTTGTGTTAGATGATGGATCTTTGTAGTCGAATGAAACTAGTTGTTTGTTGAAGAAGTGCTTAGGCGTAGAAAACCAGCTTATGCGTAGAAAGGGGGCTGTTGGGGGTGGTGAAGGAAGTGGAGGCTGGGGATGAGCCGATGTCGAAGGACATGAAGGGGAGGCTCGGGGTGGATGGTTGGAAGGGGGCTGTTGGGAGACGGCGTTGGGGGCCGCCCCCTGATGATGATGGGAAGATCACTGGGGGCACCGTGAATTCCTTTTTTGACGACATGGTGATGGTTTCTTGGATTAGGGTGGAAGGGATCTGGAGATTGGAGAAGGAGAGGATGAATATGATATTTGAGGGTGTTTGGGAGTTCGATTATTATTTTTATTTTTTATTTTTTAAATCTTGTGTTAGATGATGGATCTTTGTAGTCGAATGAAACTAGTTGTTTGTTGAAGAAGTGCTTAGGCGTAGAAAACCAGCTTATGCGTAGAAAGGGGGCTGTTGGGGGTGGTGAAGGAAGTGGAGGCTGGGGATGAGCCGATGTCGAAGGACATGAAGGGGAGGCTCGGGGTGGATGGTTGGAAGGGGGCTGTTGGGAGACGGCGTTGGGGGCCGCCCCCTGATGATGATGGGAAGATCACTGGGGGCACCGTGAATTCCTTTTTTGACGACATGGTGATGGTTTCTTGGATTAGGGTGGAAGGGATCTGGAGATTGGAGAAGGAGAGGATGAATATGATATTGAGGGTGTTTGGGAGTTCGATTATTTATTTTATTTTATTTTTAAATCTTGTGTTAGATGATGGATCTTTGTAGTCGAATGAAACTAGTTGTTTGTTGAAGAAGTGCTTAGGCGTAGAAAACCAGCTTATGCGTAGAAAGGGGGCTGTTGGGGGTGGTGAAGGAAGTGGAGGCTGGGGATGAGCCGATGTCGAAGGACATGAAGGGGAGGCTCGGGGTGGATGGTTGGAAGGGGGCTGTTGGGAGACGGCGTTGGGGGCCGCCCCCTGATGATGATGGGAAGATCACTGGGGGCACCGTGAATTCCTTTTTTGACGACATGGTGATGGTTTCTTGGATTAGGGTGGAAGGGATCTGGAGATTGGAGAAGGAGAGGATGAATATGATATTTGAGGGTGTTTGGGAGTTCGATTATTTTTTATTTTTTATTTTTTATTTTTAAATCTTGTGTTAGATGATGGATCTTTGTAGTCGAATGAAACTAGTTGTTTGTTGAAGAAGTGCTTAGGCGTAGAAAACCAGCTTATGCGTAGAAAGGGGGCTGTTGGGGGTGGTGAAGGAAGTGGAGGCTGGGGATGAGCCGATGTCGAAGGACATGAAGGGGAGGCTCGGGGTGGATGGTTGGAAGGGGGCTGTTGGGAGACGGCGTTGGGGGCCGCCCCCTGATGATGATGGGAAGATCACTGGGGGCACCGTGAATTCCTTTTTTGACGACATGGTGATGGTTTCTTGGATTAGGGTGGAAGGGATCTGGAGATTGGAGAAGGAGAGGATGAATATGATATTTGAGGGTGTTTGGGAGTTCGATTATTATTATTTTTATTTTTTATTTTTATTTTTAAATCTTGTGTTAGATGATGGATCTTTGTAGTCGAATGAAACTAGTTGTTTGTTGAAGAAGTGCTTAGGCGTAGAAAACCAGCTTATGCGTAGAAAGGGGGCTGTTGGGGGTGGTGAAGGAAGTGGAGGCTGGGGATGAGCCGATGTCGAAGGACATGAAGGGGAGGCTCGGGGTGGATGGTTGGAAGGGGGCTGTTGGGAGACGGCGTTGGGGGCCGCCCCCTGATGATGATGGGAAGATCACTGGGGGCACCGTGAATTCCTTTTTTGACGACATGGTGATGGTTTCTTGGATTAGGGTGGAAGGGATCTGGAGATTGGAGAAGGAGAGGATGAATATGATATTTGAGGGTGTTTGGGAGTTCGATTATTTTTTTATTTTTATTTTTTAAATCTTGTGTTAGATGATGGATCTTTGTAGTCGAATGAAACTAGTTGTTTGTTGAAGAAGTGCTTAGGCGTAGAAAACCAGCTTATGCGTAGAAAGGGGGCTGTTGGGGGTGGTGAAGGAAGTGGAGGCTGGGGATGAGCCGATGTCGAAGGACATGAAGGGGAGGCTCGGGGTGGATGGTTGGAAGGGGGCTGTTGGGAGACGGCGTTGGGGGCCGCCCCCTGATGATGATGGGAAGATCACTGGGGGCACCGTGAATTCCTTTTTTGACGACATGGTGATGGTTTCTTGGATTAGGGTGGAAGGGATCTGGAGATTGGAGAAGGAGAGGATGAATATGATATTTGAGGGTGTTTGGGAGTTCGATTATTATTTTTATTTTTTATTTTTTAAATCTTGTGTTAGATGATGGATCTTTGTAGTCGAATGAAACTAGTTGTTTGTTGAAGAAGTGCTTAGGCGTAGAAAACCAGCTTATGCGTAGAAAGGGGGCTGTTGGGGGTGGTGAAGGAAGTGGAGGCTGGGGATGAGCCGATGTCGAAGGACATGAAGGGGAGGCTCGGGGTGGATGGTTGGAAGGGGGCTGTTGGGAGACGGCGTTGGGGGCCGCCCCCTGATGATGATGGGAAGATCACTGGGGGCACCGTGAATTCCTTTTTTGACGACATGGTGATGGTTTCTTGGATTAGGGTGGAAGGGATCTGGAGATTGGAGAAGGAGAGGATGAATATGATATTTGAGGGTGTTTGGGAGTTCGATTATTTTTTTTATTTTTTATTTTTTAAATCTTGTGTTAGATGATGGATCTTTGTAATCGAATGAAACTAGTTGTTTGTTGAAGAAGTGCTTAGGCGTAGAAAACCAGCTTATGTGTAGAAAGGGGGCTGTTGGGGGTGGTGAAGGAAGTGGAGGCTGGGGATGAGCCGATGTCGAAGGACATGAAGGGGAGGCTCGGGGTGGATGGTTGGGAGGTGGCTGTTGGGAGACGGCGTTGGGGGCCGCCCCCTGATGAATATGATATTCAATGGTGTTTGGGAGTTCGATTATTACTTTTTTTTTAAATCATGTGTTAGATGATGGATCTTTGTAGTCGAATGAAACTAGTTGTTTGTTGAAGAAGCGTTTAGGCATAGAAAACCAGCTTATGCGTAGGAAGGGGGCTGTTGGGGGTGGTGAAGGAAGTGGAGGCCGGGGATGAGCCGATGTCGAAGAACATGAAGGGGAGGCTCGAGGTGGATGGTTGGAA
>BPTQ01000003.1:254656614-254671863 GCA_019973895.1 Chrysanthemum seticuspe | reverse complement strand
CCGACACCTTTTTGGTAATAACCATTAATCAAGTGGTAATCTATCTTCTTGATTGATCAGGTCTTCCCATGACATTTTGGGATTTTAGAGTTTAGCGCATCTTACTGTTAAAACGGGAGCTTGATTTTTAAAGTGGTTGAGCCCTTTTATGCAATTGTAGTAAATTGTTCAATATACTAATAATTATGAAAGTGTGATACCCTTTTTATTTGAATACAATATATAATTTTCTGAACTTATTAATTTTCATATTCATTGAAATTTGGAATATTGAACATGTGATAATTGAACTTGAACCTTGTTCTGATCTATGTACTATTAGTACTATTCTTCCTTTCAATACCTAACCAGAAAATTAGGGGATTCACCGGCCGGATAGGGGGGATTTTTAGGAGGGGTATAGTTAAAAATAATTAGTGTTAAATAGTGTAAGTAGAGTAAAAGTTATAAGGTTTAAAGTTACTTATACTTTTAATTATTCAAGTCTTTTAATATATAACATAAGTTTATTTTTCCCATAGTGTGAAAGTATTAATAATCATATAACTTGTTAAATGATGTTAACGTATTTTCCCGAGTTGGTGAAATTTTTAGTTCGAGGGCAAAATTGTCATTCTACGCGATTTGAGATTTTAGGGTTTTACAGTACCCTTCTGGACTAGTTAGTTCTTCTATCTAATGGTGAACTAATTACCAATAATGGTTTTTCCACAGCCTTTACCACAAGCCATTTCTTGTGGGCTAGCCAACTCTTCACATTTACTGATATGGTGAGTTGATGACCATCCAACTTATTAGCAAGTTGTCAACTAAAAACGGATTTGATATATCTTTACCAGAGCCGTTTGCTCATGGATTAGTCAATCCTTTTGTAACCATGGTGGATTGATAACCTATTGATGTTATCATCACAAAAATCATTTATTCAACCTTTATTTCAAAAATATTTATTATTAAGCAAAAAGGTTTCTTCTAAAAGTTATTTAACTGGATTAGTTCAGCAAACAGTACTTTGATGAAAGTACTGTCTGATCAGCAGTACTTTGAATATAAGTACTGATATATCAAAAAGTATTTATTTAAATAAAATTCATACCAGTTAAAGATCATTCTCAGCAATGGTAGTCCAGTCTATAAACAAATTGATCACCATGCAAGCAGTTTCATCAGCTTCTTCTACTTCCAAACCATGCTCAAGCATCCTTCTCATGAGCTCAACTGTAAGAGGGTATCTTCTTTCTGCAAACATGTGAATCATTGTTCCATTCTCTAGCTCCAAGACATGAACTCCAGATTCTTCAAAGAATCTCCAGCAAACTATTTCCCAGTTTTCTTGATCCTTCCAAATATCATAAGTGCTTTCTTCATCAGTTTCCCACATAGTTACGAGATCCCCATGTAAAATCAATCCAATACCTTCTAATGGATGATCTTCAAAATAAGCCTTCATAACTTGATATAAGTAGAATAGATCTACTCTATCAATAACATGCAACAAATCCCATAACCTTTTGAAAACCTTAAAACTTTTATCTTCCTTATGAAAAACCATGTACTCTTCATTCTTGGTTTTCACAACTTTAAAAGCACTGATCTTTGATCTGTTCATCTTTAAATCATCATCTTCCTTGGTATAATCAAAATCTACCACTCTGAGATAATTCTTCAATTCATCACTAGTCTCAGATCTTAATTCAACCTTCTCTTTCTTTGAAAATTGAACATCTGTAACATCAGTTTTTCTTTTCCTTTTTAAGCTTTTCTTCCTTTCAGCTTCAGTCTAATAAACTTCTTCTCTAAAGTCTTTAATGCCTGCAACATCTTTCTTATAAGCCTCTCTCTCAGCATCATATAATCTTTTCATATCCACATAATTTAGCTTTTGCAATCCTTTAAATCCTCTGCCTTTTAGATATGCCATCATTGCATTCCTTTCTTTAGCTAAATTAGGTCTTCTTGACATGAATCTAACAGGTGTTGGAGACTGTAAAGGTTCAGTTGTTTCAGCATCTAAGTCTTCTTGCATTTTCTGAGCTGTTTCTCTGTCTTTAGCTTCTTGAGCTTGCTGTTCTTCTCTATCTTTAGCATGTAATTCTTCTTGAACTTTTCTAGCAGCAGCTTCATTCCTAGCCACTTCAATTGCTCTAAGTTCTGCCAAAGTGCGTTTCTTTTTCTTAACTTCAATCAAAACACCTTTTCCCTTGTCTTTTGGATCAATTGCAGGTTGATCAGTTCTTGGTTGTTCTTCTTCTTGTGTTTCTCTAATAGTAACTCCTCCTCTTGGTTGTGACAAATCAAATAATGTAGCAATTAATTCATCATCACTGGCTGAATGAATAGGTATATAAGTAGCTTCCTCCTCTTCTTCTCTAACAAATGTAGAAGGACCAGCTTCTTCATCAAAATTTAATACCCTTGGAGTTATTGGAGTTATTACTTCTTCCCTTGATGTATCATGAAAATCAGTACCTTGATGTTCAGTACCTTGAACACCAGTACTTTGAACTTGTACTTCTTCTTCTTGTTCCTCTGAATCTGAACTAATACATACAGGTTCTTTCTTCTTTGTAATATTTTCTTCAGACTCTTTCTTCTTCATAACATCTTCTTTCAAATTTTCCTTTTCTAAATTCCTCCCCAAGTTGACAGAAGATGATTTAGGAACCTTCTTTCGTTTCAATTCCTTACGAAGTGCTTTGCGACGTTTATTTTCTTCTTTAACCCATAAGTTGAAACTGTGGATATAGGGTTTAATAAAATTTCGCAACCAGAAATAGTTACGCTTCAACTTCCTAATTGTTTTAGCTTGACGTGCAACAGTCTTGTTTAACCTAGCTAGCTCCCTTGTCAAGGCATAGTTATCTAACGTCAAACCTTCACGAGGTATAGAATGAGCATCACCTTGAGAGTGTGAATACCCTTCTGAAATAGGAATAGAACGTTCAGGAGATGGAGTAGGTGTTTTCTCAATTTCAGCTTGAACCTCAGGACCTGAAGAATCATCATCGTGTAATGATGCAGTACCTTCACGAAAAGCAGTACTTGCAGATGCAGTACCTTGTGAAGCAGTACTATGTGAAGCAGTACCTTGATCAGAATCAGTACTCTCAGTATCTGCATCCTCTCCAGCTGCATCACGAACAGCCTGTACAATTTCCATCATGGATGTTGTTAAAGGAATATCACCACCTCTGAACAAGTTACTTCTCCTAGCCATGAATGTATAGATTTTGGCTTGTTGTACAATGACAGGTAGTAAAGAAGTAGGTTTTGGAACATCAGCCAATTGCTTGTTCAAGAAAACCTGTATAAACCTTGGATACATCAACCAAGTTGCCCCAGAGGATATATGCGATAGCATCCCGTCCAATATAAGCCGTGAAAAGTTAAACACTCTGTCTGTAGCTAAGCCAACTACATCAGATGCAATATTCGACCCAAATTGCTCCCAAGAAGTGCTTTTAGAACTTATGCAATGAAGCAATACATGAATCAAAAACTTCCATTGAGGACAGAATAAGGCCTTCTTAAAAGTTTGTTTAGTCAAAGATCCTTCATAACCCAGATTACGAAAAGTATCCCAAATTAATTGCTTGTTAAATCTAATAGCCCCTTCTTCATCTCCAAATAATAAATCATCACGAATGGAGGCCTCTGTAATCTTGATAGTCTTTCCAGCAACTGAGGATCTAATATAATATTCATCCTCCTCCATATTCTCTCTAGCATTAGCCCAAAATTCTTGAATCCATGGTTCAATAACATCTGGCTCAACTAAAAGAGCATAACTAATAGGCGACCCAACTAGATAATCAATAATATCATAGAAAGCCACATTCGCCTCAGTCTTGTCCAAATTAGCCACCATATTGTGCTTCGAAACAGTTAAACGATTCACCATTGTTGTAAAAGTGAGCACAATAAAGATTGTATTGAATAATGAAGAGTTGGTGATTTGGAGATAAGTATGGAAAAGATGTAAAGAATAATGTGAGAGGGAAAATCGGAACTTAGTTATTTATAGGTAGGATTTTGAAAAATCACTGCCCAAAATAAAATAACCGTTGGCTTTAATTACCCTCCAATATTACCGTTGGAATAGTACTTTAATACGACAAACAGTACTTTCCACATAAGCAGTACTTTCCCAAGCAATACTTTCCAAGCAGTACTTTCAGGAAAAACAGTACTTTGCTAAAAACCGTCATATTAACTAAGTATACACTAACATCCTCCCCTCAAGCAATACACAGGACTATACCTAACATCTTATAGTCCTCCTCTTAAACATAGCTTAGTAGTTAATCATTCCAATGCTCACGACCAAGTGATTGAATCGTGACACATCAAAACCTTTTGTGAGTAAATCAGCTACATTATCATCCGTGTGAACTTTAACCACATTAATAAGCCTATGCTCATAGTAATCTCTGATAAAGTGATGCCTAATCTGAATATGCTTTGTCTTGGAATGATACACAGGATTCTTCACAATGCAAATAGTACTCTCATTATCAATATTGATAGGAGTATTCTTAAAATTGAACCCATAATCCAAGAGTTGATTCTGCATCCACAAAACTTGACCACAACAACTTGCAGCAGCTACATATTCAGCTTCAGTAGATGATGTTGCTGCAATCGTCTGCTTCTTGCATTGCCAGGAGACTAATCTTCTCCCAAGATATTGGCATCCACCAGTTGTGGATCTTCTATCATAGTTATCACCTGCATAGTCACTATCTGAAAAAGCTTCTAAGTGAAAAGGTGACTCTTTAGGATACCACAACCCCAACTTAGGTTGTTGTTTCAAATAACAGAAAATTCTCTTTACTGCATTCATGTGAGAGATCTTTGGTGAGACTTGATATCTTGCACATAGACAAACTGCAAACATGATATCAGGCCTTGATGCAGTAAGATACATAAGAGAGCCAATCATAGATCTGTATAACTTGACTTCAACAGGCTGTCCATCTTCATCTTTTCCCAACGAATTGATAGATTTAATAGGTGTAGTAACAGCCTTCATATCCTCAAAATTAAACTTCTTAAGTATGTCTGCAACATACTTGTCTTGGCTAATGAAAATTCCTTCCTTGGACTGCTTAACCTGAAGTCCTAAAAAGAATGTTAACTCTCCCATTGAACTCATTTGAAACTCCTTCTGCATCAGCTGCTCAAACTCCTTAACCATGGACTGTTTGGTAGCCCCAAAGATGATATCATCCACATAAACCTGAACTAACATGATATCCTTCTTGTCTCTCTTGATAAACAAAGTCTTGTCAATAGCTCCCCTCCTGTATCCATGTTGTAATAAGAATGTAGAGAGCCTCTCATACCAAGCTCTAGGTGCCTGATGAAGACCATATAAAGCCTTAACCACCTTATAGACTTTGTTTGGATGCTTAGGATCTTCAAAACCTGGAGGTTGTTTCACATACACCTCTTCTGTAATAGTACCATAAAGAAAGGCACTCTTGACATCCATCTGATATACCTGAAAACCTATATAAGAAGCAAAAGCAAGAAAGATTCTAATTGCTTCAATCCTTGCCACAGGAGCAAATACCTCATCATAATCTACCCCTTCTTCCTGTCTATAACCCTGAGCAACTAACCTTGCCTTGTTTTTGATAACATTGCCTCTTTCATCCCTTTTAACTCTAAAAACCCATCTGGTTCCAATCACTCTCTTCCCATCTGGAAGATCACATAAAACCCAAACCTCTTGAAGTTTAAATTGAAGAAGTTCTTCCTGCATAGCTTCAACCCAGCTTTCTTTAGTCAAAGCTTGAGCAATATTCTTGGGTTCCTCTTGAGAGATGAAACAGGTGAATAAGCAGGTTTGATGGTCCTTATGATTCAGCCTGTTTTGTTTATACAAAAAGCTAAGTAAAGCATTGTGAGGTTTTGTGAAACCCTTAGCTTTATGTCTTGTCATAACTCCAGAAGTAGAAGGACCAATGATTTGATCAGTTGGATGATTCTTATGAATTCGTAAGATTGGAGACTCTGGAACTGCATATGTATCATCCAAGTTAGTATAATTAGCACCTTCATTGAAATTTGAGAAAATACCTTCATCTTCAAGCTCATCATCAGTATCTTCTAACCCAGGCATTGTAGGATCATCCAAATCCTCTAAAGTACTGTCAGCTGGTGTAGCAGTACTTTGGTTGAAAGTACTGTCCAAAGTACTGTAAGAGTACTCTGCAGTCTTGTTCTGCTTCTTTGCCTCTTCATAAGCTCTCCTTTCTTTATCAGTGTAAGAATGTGCTAATACATCTTGAAGAAGCATCTGATTAAGTTCCTCTTGAATAGATTGATCCTCAGCAGATAATGATGATTGGGGAGCAACAGTACTTTGTTTTGGAGAAACAGTACTTTGCTTAGGAACATCAGTACTTTGTTTTGGACTCACAGGATCTTTATCAGGAACAACATCTGGTCTAATATGAACATCATGAACAACATATTGAATATCTTCTTCAGTGTGCAAAGGTTGATTTTCTTCTCTAACAGGAACATAGTTCATGGAAGGAGATAAAATCTCAAGATCAAACATCCAATCAAGACCTTTTCCTTTCTCATTGTCTTGATCTTCTAAGAACTCAACATGAAGACAATCTTGAATCTTCTTAGTAACTCGGTTGTATACTCTAAAGCCTTTACTGTTAGTGCAATATCCTAATAAGTAACCTTCTTCAGACTTGCCATCAAACTTCCCCAGATTATCAATGGTATTTAATATAGTAAGAGGGCATCCAAAAGGCTTCATAAAATGAATGTTGGGTTTATTTCCCATCAGCAATTCATAGGGTGTCTTCATCTGTGGTTTAGTGACAGAAACCCTGTTGAGTACATAACATGCAGTACTTACAGCTTCTGCCCAAAATTGAATAGGGAGATGGGAATCTGCTAACATAGTCCTTGCAGCTTCAATCAAGGTCCTATTCTTCCTCTCTGCAACACCATTTTGCTGTGGTGTTCTAGCAATACTAAACTCCTTCTTTATGCCTTTATTAGCACAAAAGTCATCCATAAGCTTGTTCTTGAATTCAGTTCCATTATCACATCTAATACCTCGAACCTTGAGTCTTAATTGATTTTCAAGTGCTATTATAAGAGTTTGAATAGCATCAAAGGTATCATCTTTAAAGCCCAAAAAGAAAACCCAACTGAATCTACTACAATCATCAGTAACAACCAAACAGTACTTCTTCTTATTTAAACTTGCCACAGAGACAGGTCCAAATAAATCCATGTGTAATAGCTCCAATGGTTCCCGAATATTTCTTTCATCAAGCTTCTTGCAGGGAGCTTTGTGTTGTTTACCCTTCTTGCATGCCAAACATGATTGATCATTCTTGTAAGTCTTTGAAGGTAAACCTCTAACTAAATTGCCTTTAACCAATTTGTTGATGTTCTTGAAATTGACATGGCCCAATCTTCTATGCCACTGATGTGCCTCTTCAGATGTTGATTTAGCCACCAAACATGTGGCTCGTCCATAAGAATGTAGACTCTTCATGTCTAAACTATACACATCATTTGTCCTTGGTACTCTGAGAACTACCAAGTCATCATCAACAGGTTTGAAGTCAGAGGAAAGGATGAGACATTCTGTGTCAGTGAACAACACAGGATGCTTTTTATCACAAATTTGAGAAACTGATAACAAGTTAAACTTAAGCTCCTTCACATATCTGACATTCTCAAAATCAATTCTCCCAGCTTTAATTGTTCCTTTCCCAGTAATTCTTCCTCCATTGGGATCATTCCCAAATGCAACTTTTCCTCCACTAATATTTCTAAAATCAGACAGGATCTCTTTATCGCCTGTCATACTTCCAGAGCAACCACTATCCACAATAAGATGATCTTTAAGCTCCTCTTCTGGGTTGCCCTGCACACAAAGAAAAGAGTTAGAAACTCTTAGGAACCCAAGCCATTACTGACTTGTGTTCCCCTTGTGGAGTTACAAACTCAAATTCCTTGAGTATGTAATTTCCACTATCTTTCAAATGGTGATCCAAAATTATCTTTTGAGTTTTAGCATGTGGATTTTCAAAACTTTCTGGTTTTTCAACATAAATCTCTTTCACCAGTTTATTAGCATTTTCTTGTGTTACACAAACATCTGATTCACTTTTTGTTGAACGTACTGTGTATCCCTTACCAGTACTTCCCCGTTTTACCCATTCAGTTTTAACTGGTGGTTCCTGTGATCTAGATCCCCTGTATGAATTGTGATACATTCTAGGTTGATAATGAGATCTCCTAGAATTCCTATTCCAAGCAGTGTTATCAGTACCTTGTCTTTGAACAGTACTTTGGAAAGTACTGTGAGATACTGAAGGTCTTCTCTGATGTGGGTATCTATGATCTGGTGTGAAGTTTCTGTGATTGACCCTATGTGAATTAGTCCAAACTGGTTTGTGCTCTCTAGGCTTCTGATTTGTAGATTTGTTCCTTGGAAACTTGCTTAGATATTCTGAGTGTTTGTCACAATCTTTGATTAAGTGAGTAGGACTATAACACACAAAACACAGTTTTTGACCCATATAACCAAAGTGATTTCTTCTATGTCTATGCCCAAAGCTATTTTGCCTTCTTGAGGACTGATAAAATTTGTTTTGACCAAAATTATCCCAAAAAGGTTTAGCAGTACCTTTTTGAAAAGGTTTTGCAGAAGGTACTGCATGTTCAGAAGGTACTGCTTGTTGAGCAGTACTTTGGTTTAAAGGTTCTGCTTGATTATTTTCAACAGTTTCTGTGGGTTTCTCAGACCTAGATTGAGCAACAAGCTTCTTTCTAAACTCTAGACTATCTACACCATAACGAGAAACATCAGGCCTAGCAGGTTGATGATTAATGGGATGAGGGACAGCATGATAACCATTGTCTTTCTTATATTCAGAAGGTGGTTCACTTATTGATCCCTCATTACTAGATGTGTCTACATAGTTAATGAGCTCATCATCACTAGTGGTTATGTCCTCAAAAACACCATCATCCTGATCACTAGTTTGGTTTTCATCTACGTTACTAAAATCCATTCCAAATCCTAAGCCTATTCTAATGTAAGCCCTTCTTTGTTTTTCAACATAAGCAACATGGGACAATCCAGACTCTCCCCAAGCAGCAAACTTAGCTAACAAATCATCTCTTTCCTTAGTTAATTTCTCAATTTCAGCAATTTTACAGTTTAGTTTCCATTCACTAAGTTTTAACTGGTAATCCTATTGTTCATACTTTTCAGCCCAAGCCATTTCATTATTTTCATGTGTTATGATTTTAGCTTCCATAGACTCTAAAGTAATTTGATAACCTGCTACCTCAGACCTAGCCCTAATACAGTTATCTCTTTCAACCACATAACTGTTAAGCAATTTGTTATAAAACTCATAACAGTTTGAGCATACCTCAGAGATAGGAGACTGAGTTGGTGAAGTAGCTACCATAGCAAGAAGAACAGGATCATCTTCACTTTCTTTGCTCCAATCAAAACCTCCAAAGCCATCATCAGATTCCAAAGCAGCATGTTCAGATTCTTCATCAAAAGCAGTGCTCCAGTCCAATGCTTCCATTGTGTCTTCAACTGTATCTTCCACTGCTACCATACAGTAAGTCACCGGTTCATCATCAAACTCTTCACTCCAGTCCACTTTTGATACCTTCTCTTGAGCAACCAAAGCCTTTGTTTCAGTTATTGGAATTTCCTTGAGCTCAAGTTTAGGCTTCTCAGATGTTCTGTTTGCTTGATACTTAGCAAACCTGCACTCCCTTGCAAAGTGACCAGTCTTTTGACAATTGAAGCATTCAATTTGAGATTTGTCAAAAGTTATTCCTTGTTTTGGTTTGAAATCAATAGTTTTGCCTGTCTTTTTCATGTACTTTTTGATCCTTGCAGTAATCATAGCAACTTGCCACCTGATATCAATTTCTTCAAGTGCATCTTCTTCAATCTGTGCTAAATCCTCTTCATAAGTGACAGGTAAGCTTGCTTGTTGTGCAAAGAAAGAGCACACAACTTCATCTGAGTTCAAAGTGGTAGATGGTGGGGCCTGCTGAGTAGATGATGGGGGATTGTAAACAACAGTACTTTGAGAAACAGTACTTTGAGGAGAAGCAGTACTTTTGGAAGTACTGCTCTTCTTTTCAGATGATAGAAAAGCAATACTGTGAGATTTGGAATTTGGTTGACCACTCATCTCATGCTCATACACCTTCAGTTGATGATAAAGATCATCAAAGTCCATAACATCCAACCCCTGTTGTCCTCTGATCATAGTAGCAATCACATGCCATGTGGATGGCAAACTCCTTAGAAACTTCAAATTAGCATCCTCAACTGATACTTCTGCCTTGTATAATTCCAACATGTTGAGAAGATTCTGGAACCTATCCTATGCAGCATCAAGACTCTCTCTTTCTCCAACTGTGAAAGTTTCAAACTGTTGTTTCAGCAAGTTTCTGTGCATCTTCTTAGAGGCTTCATTCCCTCCAAATCTGGTCTTGAGAGCAGCCCAGAGCTGCTTAGCATCTTTTGCATCATGAAACTTGAGAAGATGACCATCTGGAATGGCAGACAAGAGAATGTTGAGTGCCTTCTCTTGATTCCTTAAGGTTGCTGCTGGTAAAACTGCCTTTGGTGCTAGAGGTTGTCCAGCAACTTGAATAGGTTCTTGAGGAACTTCATTCCCATTCACAATTACATTCCACAGAGCATGGTCTGTAATGGCAATATACTGCCTCATCTTCATGCACCAGAGATCATATTCTCCCTTCTTGATAATTGGAATTCTGAGTGAGGTGATTGAGGGTTGTCGAACAACTTCAGTCGACATCTTGGATATTGTAGGGTTTCTTCCTAGTCAGAGTTTCCACACAAGCTCTGATACCACTTATTGGATCGATATACTTTAATCAAACTAACTTAACTAGCTTGTTAAGGTTTAATAACTTCGGATAAATCCTAAGTTATTAACAAAGAAACACTGAGCAATCTTTATCAAGTACGCGGAATTTACTTAACAAAGCTAAGAAGAAAAACTTTATTAACAAACTCTAAATCTGCTTATTATGCAGATACTTTGATACAACTCTAAGATAATCGAACTTTTCTCTAAACTTTAATTCGTAAACTCTAAAACTCTTTTTCTGAAATCGTACCTCTAATGCCAATCTAGGAGTCCTTTTATAGGCTCAAGGATATCCTAGTCGGTTTACAATTGATAACCTTGTACGACAAGTAATCTACAATACTTTCCATAAACGAATATAACAGTTTATTTGTTCTAGCAGTACTTTGACTTCCTCTTGCAGTACTTTGACTCTGTCATTTAGCAGTACTTTGACTATTTGACTTCTTCCAGTTCTTTTCAACTTACAGTACTTTCATATCTTCAGTACTTTGATATCTTCAGCACTTTCATATCCCAACAGGATCTTTGTAGTCGAATGAAACTAGTTGTTTGTTAAGAAGTTCTTAGGATTAGAAAAACAGCTTATGCGTAGAAAGTGGCCGTTGGGGGTGGTGAAGGAAGTGGAGGCTGGGGATGAGCCGATGTCGAAGGACATGAAGGGGAGGCTCGGTGTGGATGGTTGGAAGGGGGCCGTTGGAAGATGGCGTTGGGGGCCGCCCCTTGATGATGATGGGAAGATCATTGGGGGAACCGTGAATTCCTTTTTTGATGACATGGTGATGGTTTCTTGGATTAGGGTGGAAGGGATCAGGAGATTGGAGAAGGAGAGGATGAACATGATATTTGAGGGTGTTTGGGAGTTCGATTATTTTTTATTTATTTTTTATTTTTTTTAAATCTTGTGTTAGATGATGGATCTTTTTAGTCGAATGAAACTAGTTGTTTGTTAAAGAAGTTCTTAGGCCTAGAAAAGCAGCTTATGCATAGAAAGGGGGCTGTTGGGGGTGGTGAAGGAAGTGGAGGCTGGGGATGAGCCGATGTCGAAGGACATGAAGGGGAGGCTCGGGGTGGATGGTTGGAAGGGGGCTGTTGGGAGACGGCGTTGGGGGCCGCCCCTGATTATGATGGGAACATCACTGGGGGCACCGTGAATTCCTTTTTTGACGTCATGGGGATGGTTTCTTGGATTAGGGTGGAAGGGATCTGGAGATTGGAGAAGGAGAGGATGAATATGATATTTGAGGGGGTGTTTGGGTGTTCGATTATTTTTTTTATTTTTTTTTAAATCTTGTGTTAGATGATGGATCTTTGTAGTTGAATGAAACTAGTTGTATGTTGAAGAAGTGCTTAGGCGTAGAAAACCAGCTTATGCGTAGAAAGGGGGCTGTTGGGGGTGGTGAAGGAAGTGGAGGCTGGGGATGAGCCGATGTCGAAGGACATGAAGGGGAGGCCCAGGGTGGATGGTTGGAAGGGGGCTGTTGGGAGACGGCGTTGGGGGCCATCCCCTGATGATGATGGGAAGATCACTGTGGGCACCGTGAATTCCTTTTTTGACGACATGGGGATGGTTTCTTGGATTAGGGTGGAAGGGATCTGGAGATTGGAGAAGGAGAGGATGAATATGATATTTGAGGGTGTTTGGAAGTTTGATTTTTTATTTATTTTATTATTATTTTTTTTTAAATCTTGTGTTAGATGATGGATCTTTGTAGTCGAATGAAACTAGTTGTTTGTTGAAGAAGTGCTTAGGCGTAGAAAACCAGCTTATGCGTAGAAAGGGGGCTATTGGGGGTGGTGAAGGAAGTGGAGGCTGGGGATGAGCCGATGTCGAAGGACATGAAGGGAGCCTCCGGGTGGATGGTTGGAAGGGGGCTGTTGGGTGACGGCGTTGGGGGCCGCCCCCTGATGGTGATGGGAAGATCACTGGGGGCACCGTGAATTCCTTTTTTGACGACATGGTGATGGTTTCTTGGATTAGGCTGGAAGGGATCTGGAGATTGGAGAAAGATAGGATGAATATGATATTTGAGTGTGTTTGGGAGTTCGATTATTTTTATTTATTTATTTATTTATTTTTTTAAATCTTGTATTAGATGATGGATCTTTGTAGTCGAATGAAACTAGTTGTTTGTTAAGAAGTTCTTAGGATTAGAAAAACAGCTTATGCGTAGAAAGTGGCCGTTGGGGGTGGTGAAGGAAGTGGAGGCTGGGGATGAGCCGATGTCGAAGGACATGAAGGGGAGGCTCGGTGTGGATGGTTGGAAGGGGGCCGTTGGAAGATGGCGTTGGGGGCCGCCCCTGATGATGATGGGAAGATCATTGGGGGAACCGTGAATTCCTTTTTTGACGACATGGTGATGGTTTCTTGGATTAGGGTGGAAGGGATCAGGAGATTGGAGAAGGAGAGGATGAACATGATATTTGAGGGTGTTTGGGAGTTCGATTATTTTTTATTTATTTTTTAATTTTTTTTAAATCTTGTGTTAGATGATGGATCTTTTTAGTCGAATGAAACTAGTTGTTTGTTAAAGAAGTTCTTAGGCCTAGAAAAGCAGCTTATGCATAGAAAGGGGGCTGTTGGGGGTGGTGAAGGAAGTGGAGGCTGGGGATGAGCCGATGTCGAAGGACATGAAGGGGAGGCTCGGGGTGGATGGTTGGAAGGGGGCTGTTGGGAGACGGCGTTGGGGGCCGCCCCTGATTATGATGGGAACATCACTGGGGGCACCGTGAATTCCTTTTTTGACGTCATGGGGATGGTTTCTTGGATTAGGGTGGAAGGGATCTGGAGATTGGAGAAGGAGAGGATGAATATGATATTTGAGGGGTGTTTGGGTGTTCGATTACTTTTTTTATTTTTTTTAAATCTTGTGTTAGATGATGGATCTTTGTAGTCGAATGAAACTAGTTGTTTGTTGAAGAAGTGCTTAGGCGTAGAAAACCAGCTTATGCGTAGAAAGGGGGCTGTTAGGGGTGGTGAAGGAAGTGGAGGCTGGGGATGAGCCGATGTCGAAGGACATGAAGGGAGCCTCCGGGTGGATGGTTGGAAGGGGGCTGTTGGGAGACGGCGTTGGGGGCCGCCCCCTGATGGTGATGGGAAGATCAGTGGGGGCGCCGTGAATTCCTTTTTTGACGAAATGGTGATGGTTTCTTGGATTAGGGTGGAAGGGTTCTGGAGATTGGAGAAGGAGAGGATGAATATGATATTTGAGGGTGTCTGGGAGTTCGATTATTATTATTTATTATTATTTTTTAAAATCTTGTGTAAGATGATGGATCTTTGTAGTCGAATGAAACTAGTTGTTTGTTGAAGAAGAGCTTAGGCGTAGAAAACCAGCTTATGCGTAGAAAGGGGGCTGTTGGGGGTGGTGAAGGAAGTGGAGGCTGGGGATGAGCCGATGTCGAAGGACATGAAGGGGAGGCTCGGGGTGGATGGTCGGAAGGGGGCTGTTGAGAGACAGCGTTGGGGGCCGCCCCCTGATGATGATGGGAAGATCACTGGGGGCACCGTGAATTCCTTTTTTGACGACATGGTGATGGTTTGTTGGATTAGGGTGGAAGGGATCTGGAGATTGGAAAAGGAGAGGATGAATATGATATTTGAGGGTGTTTGGGAGTTCGATTATTTTTGTTATTATTTTTTTAAATCTTGTGTTAGATGATGGATCTTTGTAGTCAAATGAAACTAGTTGTTTGTTAAAGAAGTTCTTAGGCGTAGAAAAACAACTTATGCGTAGAAAGGGGGCTGTTGGGGGTGGTGAAGGAAGTGGAGGCTGGGGATGAGCCGATGTCGAAGGACATGAAGGGGAGGCTCGGGGTGGATGTTTGGAAGGAGGCTGTTGGGAGACGGCGTTGGGGGCCGCCCCCTGATGATGATGGGAAGATCACTGGGGGCACCGTGAATTCCTTTTTTGACAACATGGTGATGGTTTGTTGGATTAGGGTGGAAGGGATCTGGAGATTGGAAAAGGAGAGGATGAATATGATATTTGAGGGTGTTTGGGAGTTCGATTATTTTTATTTTTTAATTTTATTTTATTTTTTTAAATCTTTTGTTAAATGATGAATCTTTGTAGTCGAATGAAACTAGTTGTTTGTTGAAGAAGTGCTTAGGCGTAGAAAACCAGCTTATGCGTAGAAAGAGGGCTGTTGGGGGTGGTGAAGGAAGTGGAGGCTGGGGATGAGCCGATGTCGAAGGACATAAAGGAGAGGCTCGGGGTGGATGGTTGGAAGGGGGCTGTTGGGAGATGGCGTTGGGGGCCGCCCCCTGATGGTGATGGGAAGATCAGTGGGGGCGCCGTGAATTCCTTTTTTGACG
>BPTQ01000003.1:254632269-254648879 GCA_019973895.1 Chrysanthemum seticuspe | reverse complement strand
CAGGAAGCTGTAGCCGAGTAGGGGTCGGAGGTGAAGGAAGTGGTGGGGGTGGGTGGTGAAGGAAGTGGAGGCTGGGGATGAGCCGATGTCGAAGGACATGAAGGGAGCCTCCGGGTGGATGGTTGGAAGGGGGCTGTTGGGAGACGGCGTTGGGGGCCGCCCCCTGATGATGGGAAGATCACTGGGGGCACCGTGAATTCCTTTTTTGACGACATGGTGATGGTTTCTTGGATTAGGGTGGAAGGGATCTGGAGATTGGAGAAGGAGAAGATGAATACGATATTTGAGGGGGTGTTTAGGTGTTTGATTATTTATTTTTTAATTTTTTTTTTAAATCTTGTGTTAGATGATGGATCTTTGTAGTTGAATGAAACTAGTTGTTTGTTGAAGAAGTGCTTAGGCGTAGAAAACCAGCTTATGCGTAGAAAGGGAGCTGTTGGGGGTGGTGAAGGAAGTGGAGGTTGGGGATGAGCAGATGTCGAAGGACATGAAGGGGAGGCTCGGGATGGATGGTTGGAAGGGGCTGTTGGGAGAAGGCGTTGGAGGCCTCCCCCTGATGATGATGGGAAGATCATTGGGGGCACCGTGAATTCCAATTTTGACGACATAGTGATGGTTTCTTGGATTAAGGTGGAAGGGATCTGGAGATTGGAGAAGGAGAGGATGAATATGATATTTGAGGGTGTTTGGGAGTTCGATTATTATTATTTATTATTATTTTTATTAAAATGTTGTGTTAGATGATGGATCTTTGTAGTCGAATGAAACTAGTTGTTTGTTGAAGAAGAGCTTAGGCGTAGAAAACCAGCTTATGCGTAGAAAGGGGGCTGTTGGGGGTGGTGAAGGAAGTGGAGGCTGGGGATGAGCCGATGTCGAAGGACATGAAGGAGAGGGTCGGGGTGGATGGTCGGAAGGGGGCTGTTGAGAGACAGCGTTGGGGGCCGCCCCCTGATGATGATGGGAAGATCACTGGGGGCACCGTGAATTCCTTTTTTGACGACATATTGATGGTTTGTTGGATTAGGGTGGAAGGGATCTGGAGATTGGAAAAGGAGAGGATGAATATGATATTTGAGGGTGTTTGGGAGTTCGATTATTTTTATTATTATTTTTTTAAATCTTGTGTTAGATGATGGATCTTTGTATTCGAATGAAACTAGTTATTTGTTAAAGAAGTTCTTAGGCGTAGAAAAACAACTTATGCCTAGAAAGGGGGCTGTTGGGGGTGGTGAAGGAAGTGGAGGCTGGGTATGAGCCGATGTCGAAGGACATGAAGGGGAGGCTCGGGGTGGATGGTTGGAAGGGGGCTGTTGGGAGACGGCGTTGGGGGCCGCCCCCTGATGATGATGGGAAGATCACTGGGGACACCGTGAATTCCTTTTTTGACGACATGGTGATGGTTTCTTGGATTAGGGTTGAAGGGATCTGGAGATTGGAGAAAGAGAGGATGAATATGATATTTGAGGGTGTTTGGGAGTTCGATTATTTTTATTTATTTATTTATTTATTTTTTTAAATCTTGTATTAGATGATGGATCTTTGTAGTCGAATGAAACTAGTTGTTTGTTAAGAAGTTCTTAGGATTTGAAAAACAGCTTATGCGTAGAAAGGGGCTGTTAGGGGTGGTGAAGGAAGTGGAGGCTGCGGATGAGCCGATCTCGAAGGACATGAAGGGGAGGCTCGGTGTGGATGGTTGGAAGGGGGCCGTTGGAAGATGACGTTGGGGGCCGCCCCAAGATGATGATGGGAAGATCATTGGGGGAACCGTGAATTCCTTTTTTGACGACATGGTGATGGTTTCTTGGATTAGGGTGGAAGGGATCAGGAGATTGGAGAAGGAGAGGATGAATATGATATTTGAGGGTTTTTGGGAGTTCGATTATTTTTTATTTATTTATTTTTTTTTATTTTTTTTAAATCTTGTGTTAGATGATGGATCTTTTTAGTCGAATGAAACTAGTTGTTTGTTAAAGAAGTTCTTAGGCGTAGAAAAACAGCTTATGCATAGAAAGGGGGCTGTTGGGGGTGGTGAAGGAAGTGGAGGCTGGGCATGAGCCGATGTCGAAGGGCATGAAGGGGAGGCTCGGGGTGGATGGTTGGAAGGGGGCTGTTGGGAGACGTCGTTGGGGGCCGCCCCCTGATGATGATGGGACGATCACTAGGGGAACCGTGAATTCCTTTTTTGACGACATGGTGATGGTTTCTTGGATTAAGGTGGAAGGGATCTGGAGATTGGAGAATGAGAGGATGAATATGATATTTGAGGGTGTTTAGGAGTTCGATTATTTATTTATTTATTTTTTTAAATCTTGTGTTAGATGAAGGATCTTTGTACTCGAATGAAACTAGTTGTTTGTTGAAGAAGTGCTTAGGCGTAGAAAACCAGCTTATGGGTAGAAAGGGGGCTGTTGGGGGTGGTGATGGAAGTGGAGGCTGGGGATGAGCCGATGTCGAAGGACATGAAGGGGAGGCTCGGGGTGGATGGTTGGAAGAGGGCTGTTGGGAGACGGCGTTGGGGGCCGCCCCCTGATGATGATGGGAAGATCACTGGGGGCACCGTGAATTCCTTTTTTGACGACATGGTGATGGTTTCTTGGATTAGGGTGGAAGGGATCTGGAGATTGGAGAAGGAGAGGATGAATATGATATTTGAGGGTGTTTGGGAGTTCGATTATTATTATTTATTATTTTTTTTAAATCTTGTGTTAGATGATGGATCTTTGTAGTCGAATGAAACTAGTTGTTTGTTGAAGAAGAGCTTAGGCGTAGAAAACCAGCTTATGCGTAGAAAGGGGGCTGTTGGAGGTGGTGAAGGAAGTGGAGGTTGGGGATGAGCCGATGTCGAAGGTCATGAAGGGGAGGCTCGGGGTGGATGGTTGGAAGGGGCTGTTGGGAGAAGGCGTTGGGGGCCGCCCCCTGATGATGATGGGAAGATCACTGGGGGCACCGTGAATTCCTTTTTTGACGACATAGTGATGGTTTCCTGGATTAAGGTGGAAGGGATCTGGAGATTGGAGAAGGAGAGGATGAATATGATATTTGAGGGTGTTTGGGAGTTCGATTATTATTATTTATTATTATTTTTTTAAATCTTGTGTTAGATGATGGATCTTTGTAGTCGAATGAAACTAGTTGTTTGTTGAAGAAGAGCTTAGGCGTAGAAAACCAGCTTATACGTAGAAAGGGGGCTGTTGGGGGTGGTGAAGGAAGTGGAGGCTGGGGATGAGCCGATCTCGAAGGACATGAAGGGGAGGCTCGGGGTGGATGGTCGGAAGGGGGCTGTTGAGAGACAGGCGTTGGGGGCCGCCCCCTGATGATGATGGGAAGATCACTGGGGGCACCGTGAATTCCTTTTTTGACGACATGGTGATGGTTTGTTGGATTAGGGTGGAAGGGATCTGGAGATTGGAAAAGGAGAGGATGAATATGATATTTGAGGGGGTGTTTAGGTGTTTGATTTTTTTTTTTATTTTTTTAAATCTTGTGTTAGATTATGGATCTTTGTAGTTGAATGAAACTAGTTGTTTGTTGAAGAAGTGCTTAGGCGTAGAAAACCAGCTTATGCGTAGAAAGGGGTCTGTTGGGGGTGGTGAAGGAAGTGGAGGTTGGGGATGAGCCGATGTCGAAGGACATGAAGGGGAGGCTCGGGGTGGATGGTTGGAAGGGGCTGTTGGGAGAAGGCGTTGGGGGCCTCCCCCTGATGATGATGGGAAGATCATTGGGGGCACCGTGAATTCCTTTTTTGACGACATAGTGATGGTTTCTTGGATTAAGGTGGAAGGGATCTGGAGATTGGAGAAGGAGAGGATGAATATGATATTTGAGGGTGTTTGGGAGTTCGATTATTATTATTTATTATTTTTTTTTAAATCTTGTGTTAGATGATGGATCTTTGTAGTCGAATGAAACTAGTTGTTTGTTGAAGAAGAGCTTAGGCGTAGAAAACCAGCTTATGCGTAGAAAGGGGGCTGTTGGAGGTGGTGAAGGAAGTGGAGGCTGGGGATGAGCCGATGTCGAAGGACATGAAGGGGAGGCTCGGGGTGGATGGTTGGAAGGGGCTGTTGGGAGAAGGCGTTGGGGGCCGCCCCCTGATGATGATGGGAAGATCACTGGGGGCACCGTGAATTCCTTTTTTGACGACATAGTGATGGTTTCCTGGATTAAGGTGGAAGGGATCTGGAGATTGGAGAAGGAGAGGATGAATATGATATTTGAGGGTGTTTGGGAGTTCGATTATTATTATTTATTATTATTTTTTTAAATCTTGTGTTAGATGATGGATCTTTGTAGTCGAATGAAACTAGTTGTTTGTTGAAGAAGAGCTTAGGCGTAGAAAACCAGCTTATACGTAGAAAGGGGGCTGTTGGGGGTGGTGAAGGAAGTGGAGGCTGGGGATGAGCCGATCTCGAAGGACATGAAGGGGAGGCTCAGGGTGGATGGTCGGAAGGGGGCTGTTGAGAGACAGGCGTTGGGGGCCGCCCCCTGATGATGATGGGAAGATCACTGGGGGGCACCGGTGAATTCCTTTTTTTGACGACATGGTGATGGTTTGCTTTGGATTAGGGTGGAAGGGATCTGGAGATTGGAGAAGGAGAGGATGAATATGATATTTGAGGGGTGTTTAGGAGTTTGATTTTATTTATTTATTATTTTTTTAAATCTTGTGTTAGATTATGGATCTTTGTAGTCGAATGAAACTAGTTGTTTGTTAAAGAAGTGCTTAGGGCGTAGAAAACACAGCTTTGCGTAGAAAGGGGTCTGTTGGGGGTGGTGAAGGAAGTGGAGGCTGGGGATGAGCCGATGTCGAAGGACATGAAGGGGAGGCTCGGGGTGGATGGTTGGAAGGGGCTGTTGGGAGACGGCGTTGGGGGCCGCCCCCTGATGATGATGGGAAGATCACTGGGGGCACCGTGAATTCCTTTTTTGACGACATGGTGATGGTTTCTTGGATTAGGGTGGAAGGGATCTGGAGATTGGAGAAGGAGAGGATGAATATGATATTTGAGGGTGTTTGGGAGTTCGATTATTATTATTTATTATTATTTTTTTTAAATCTTGTGTTAGATGATGGATCTTTGTAGTCGAATGAAACTAGTTGTTTGTTGAAGAAGTTCTTAGGCGTAGAAAAACAAGCTTATGCGTAGAAAGGGGGCTGTTGGGGGTGGTGAAGGAAGTGGAGGCTGGGGATGAGCCGATCGTCGAAGGACATGAAGGGGAGGCTCGGGGTGGATGGTTGGAAGGGGGCTGTTGGAGACGGCGTTGGGGCCGCCCCTGATGATGATGGGAAGATCACTGGGGGCACCGTGAATTCCTTTTTTGACGACATGGTGATGGTTTCTTGGATTAGGGTGGAAGGGATCTGGAGATTGGAGAAGGAGAGGATGAATATGATATTTGAGGGTGTTTGGGAGTTCGATTATTTTTTATTATTCTTTTTTTAAATCTGTGTTAGATGATGGATCTTTGTAGTCGAATGAAACTAGTTGTTTGTTAAAGAAGTTCTTAGGCGTAGAAAAACAACTTATGCGTAGAAAGGGGGCTGTTGGGGGTGGTGAAGGAAGTGGAGGCTGGGGATGAGCCGATGTCGAAGGACATGAAGGGGAGGCTCGGGGTGGATGGTTGGAAGGGGGCTTGTTGGGAGACGGCGTTGGGGGCCGCCCCCTGATGATGATGGGAAGATCACTAGGGGGCACCAGTGAATTCCTTTTTTGACGACATGGTGATGGTTTCTTGGATTAGGGTGGAAGGGATCTGGAGATTGGAGAAAGAGAGGATGAATATGATATTTGAGGGTGTTTGGGAGTTCGATTATTTATTTATTATTTATTTTTTTTTTAAATCTTGTATTAGATGATGGATCTTTGTAGTCGAATGAAACTAGTTGTTTGTTAAGAAGTTCTTAGGAGTAGAAAACCAGCTTATGCGTAGAAAGGGGGCTGTTGGGGGTGGTGAAGGAAGTGGAGGCTGGGGATGAGCCGATGTCGAAGGACATGAAGGGGAGGCTCGGGGTGGATGGTTGGAAGGGGGCTGTTGGGAGACGGCGTTGGGGGCCGCCCCCTGATGATGATGGGAAGATCACTGGGGGCACCGTGAATTCCTTTTTTGACGACATGGTGATGGTTTCTTGGATTAGGGTGGAAGGGATCTGGAGATTGGAGAAGGAGAGGATGAATATGATATTTGAGGGTGTTTGGGAGTTCGATTATTTTTATTTATTTATTATTTTTTTTTTAAATCTTGTGTTAGATGATGGATCTTTGTAGTCGAATGAAACTAGTTGTTTGTTGAAGAAGTGCTTAGGCGTAGAAAACCAGCTTATGCGTAGAAAGGGGGCTGTTGGGGGTGGTGAAGGAAGTGGAGGCTGGGGATGAGCCGATGTCGAAGGACATGAAGGGGAGGCTCGGGGTGAGATGGTTGGAAGGGGCTGTTGGGAGACGGCGTTGGGGGCCGCCCCCTGATGATGATGGGAAGATCACTGGGGCACCGTGAATTCCTTTTTTGACGACATGGTGATGGTTTCTTGGATTAGGGTGGAAGGGATCTGGAGATTGGAGAAGGAGAGGATGAATATGATATTTGAGGGTGTTTGAGAGTTCGATTATTATTTATTTATTTATTTATTTTATTTTTTTTAAATCTTGTGTTAGATGATGGATCTTTGTAGTCGAATGAAACTAGTTGTTTGTTAAGAAGTGCTTAGGCGTAGAAAAACAGCTTATGCGTAGAAAGGGGGCTGTTGGGGGTGGTGAAGGAAGTGGAGGCTGGGGATGAGCCGATCGTCGAAGGACATGAAGGGGAGGCTCGGGGTGGATGGTTGGAAGGGGGCTGTTGGGAGACGGCGTTGGGGGCCGCCCCCTGATGATGATGGGAAGATCACTGGGGGCACCGTGAATTCCTTTTTTGACGACATGGTGATGGTTTCTTGGATTAGGGTGGAAGGGATCTGGAGATTGGAGAAGGAGAGGATGAATATGATATTTGAGGGTGTTTGGGAGTTCGATTATTATTATTTATTATTTTTTTTTAAATCTTGTGTTAGATGATGGATCTTTGTAGTCGAATGAAACTAGTTGTTTGTTGAAAGAAGTGCTTAGGCGTAGAAAACAACTTATGCGTAGAAAGGGGGCTGTTGGGGGTGGTGAAGGAAGTGGAGGCTGGGGATGAGCCGATGTCGAAGGACATGAAGGGGAGGCTCGGGGTGGATGGTTGGAAGGGGGCTGTTGGAGACGGCGTTGGGGGCCGCCCCCTGATGATGATGGGAAGATCACTAGGGGCACCGTGAATTCCTTTTTTGACGACATGGTGATGGTTTTCTTGGATTAGGGTGGAAGGGATCTGGAGATTGGAGAAGGAGAGGATGAATATGATATTTGAGGGTGTTTGGGAGTTCGATTATTTATTTATTATTTATTTATTTTTTAAATCTTGTGTTAGATGATGGATCTTTGTAGTCGAATGAAACTAGTTGTTTGTTAAGAAGTTCTTAGGCGTAGAAAAACAACTTATGCGTAGAAAGGGGGCTGTTGGGGGTGGTGAAGGAAGTGGAGGCTGGGGATGAGCCGATGTCGAAGGACATGAAGGGGAGGCTCGGGGTGGATGGTTGGAAGGGGGCTGTTGGGAGACGGCGTTGGGGGCCGCCCCCTGATGATGATGGGAAGATCACTAGGGGCACCGTGAATTCCTTTTTTGACGACATGGTGATGGTTTCTTGGATTAGGGTGGAAGGGATCTGGAGATTGGAGAAGGAGAGGATGAATATGATATTTGAGGGGTGTTTGGAGTGTCGATTATTTTATTTATTTATTTATTTATTTTTAAATCTTGTGTTAGATGATGGATCTTTGTAGTCGAATGAAACTAGTTGTATGTTGAAGAAGTACTTAGGCGTAGAAAACCAGCTTATGCGTAGAAAGGGGGCTGTTGGGGGTGGTGAAGGAAGTGGAGGCTGGGGATGAGCCGATGTCGAAGGACATGAAGGGGAGGCTCGGGGTGGATGGTTGGAAGGGGGCTGTTGGGAGACGGCGTTGGGGCCGCCCCCTGATGATGATGGGAAGATCACTGGGGCACCGTGAATTCCTTTTTTGACGACATGGTGATGGTTTCTTGGATTAGGGTGGAAGGGATCTGGAGATTGGAGAAGGAGAGGATGAATATGATATTTGAGGGTGTTTGGGAGTTCGATTATTATTTATTTTTATTTTATTTTTTAAATCTTGTGTTAGATGATGGATCTTTGTAGTCGAATGAAACTAGTTGTTTGTTGAAGAAGTGCTTAGGCGTAGAAAACCAGCTTATGCGTAGAAAGGGGGCTGTTGGGGGTGGTGAAGGAAGTGGAGGATGGGGATGAGCCGATGTCGAAGGACATGAAGGGAGGCTCGGGTGGATGGTTGGAAGGGGGCTGTTGGGAGACGGCGTTGGGGGCCGCCCCCTGATGATGATGGGAAGATCACTGGGGGCACCGTGAATTCCTTTTTTGACGACATGGTGATGGTTTCTTGGATTAGGGTGGAAGGGATCTGGAGATTGGAGAAGGAGAGGATGAATATGATATTTGAGGGTGTTTGGGAGTTCGATTATTATTTATTTTTTATTTTTATTTTTAAATCTTGTGTTAGATGATGGATCTTTGTAGTCGAATGAAACTAGTTGTTTGTTGAAGAAGTTCTTAGGCGTAGAAAAACAAGCTTATGCGTAGAAAGGGGGCTGTTGGGGGTGGTGAAGGAAGTGGAGGCTGGGGATGAGCCGATGTCGAAGGACATGAAGGGGAGGCTCGGGGTGGATGGTTGGAAGGGGGCTGTTGGGAGACGGCGTTGGGGGCCGCCCCCTGATGATGATGGGAAGATCACTGGGGGCACCGTGAATTCCTTTTTTGACGACATGGTGATGGTTTCTTGGATTAGGGTGGAAGGGATCTGGAGATTGGAGAAGGAGAGGATGAATATGATATTTGAGGGTGTTTGGGAGTTCGATTATTTATTATTTATTATTTTTTTAAATCTTGTGTTAGATGATGGATCTTTGTAGTCGAATGAAACTAGTTGTTTGTTGAAGAAGTGCTTAGGCGTAGAAAAACCAGCTTATGCGTAGAAAGGGGGCTGTTGGGGGTGGTGAAGGAAGTGGAGGCTGGGGATGAGCCGATGTCGAAGGACATGAAGGGAGGCTCGGGGTGGATGGTTGGAAGGGGGCTGTTGGGAGACGGCGTTGGGGGCCGCCCCCTGATGATGATGGGAAGATCACTGGGGGCACCGGTGAATTCCTTTTTTGACGACATGGTGATGGTTTCTTGGATTAGGGTGGAAGGGATCTGGAGATTGGAGAAGGAGAGGATGAATATGATATTTGAGGGTGTTTGGGAGTTCGATATTATTATTTTTTTTTTTTTAAATCTTGTGTTAGATGATGGATCTTTGTAGTCGAATGAAACTAGTTGTTTGTTGAAGAAGTGCTTAGGCGTAGAAAAACAAGCTTATGCGTAGAAAGGGGGCTGTTGGGGGTGGTGAAGGAAGTGGAGGCTGGGGATGAGCCGATGTCGAAGGACATGAAGGGGAGGCTCGGGGTGGATGGTTGGAAGGGGGGCTGTTGGGAGACGGCGTTGGGGGCCGCCCCCTGATGATGATGGGAAGATCACTGGGGGCACCGTGAATTCCTTTTTTGACGACATGGTGATGGTTTCTTGGATTAGGGTGGAAGGGATCTGGAGATTGGAGAAGGAGAGGATGAATATGATATTTGAGGGTGTTTGGGAGTTCGATTATTATTATTTATTATTTTATTTTAAATCTTGTGTTAGATGATGGATCTTTGTAGTCGAATGAAACTAGTTGTTTGTTGAAGAAGTGCTTAGGCGTAGAAAACCAGCTTATGCGTAGAAAGGGGGCTGTTGGGGGTGGTGAAGGAAGTGGAGGCTGGGGATGAGCCGATGTCGAAGGACATGAAGGGGAGGCTCGGGTGGATGGTTGGAAGGGGGCTGTTGGCAGACGGCGTTGGGGGGCCACCCCTGATGATGATGGGAAGATCACTGGGGGGCATCCGTGAATTCCTTTTTTGACGACATGGTGATGGTTTCTTGGATTAGGGTGGAAGGGATCTGGAGATTGGAGAAGGAGAGGATGAATATGATATTTGAGGGTGTTTGGGAGTTCGATTATTATTTATTTATTATTATTTTTTTAAATCTTGTGTTAGATGATGGATCTTTGTAGTCGAATGAAACTAAGTTGTTTGTTGAAGAAGTGCTTAGGCGTAGAAAAACAGCTTAATGCGTAGATAGGGGGCTTTTTGGGGGTGGTGAAGGAAGTGGAGGCTGGGGATGAGCCGATGTCGAAGGACATGAATGGAGGCTCGGGGTGGATGGTTGGAATGGGGCTGTTGGGAGACGGCGTTGGGGCCACCCCCTGATGATGATGGGAAGATCACTGGGGGCACCGTGAATTCCTTTTTTTGACGACATGGTGATGGTTTCTTGGATTAGGGTGGAAGGGATCTGGAGATTGGAGAAGGAGAGGATGAATATGATATTTGAGGGTGTTTGGGAGTTCGATTATTATTATTTATTTATTTGTTTTTTTAATCTTGTGTTAGATGATGGATCTTTGTAGTCGAATGAACTAGTTGTTTGTTGAAGAAAGTGCTTAGGCGTAGAAAACCAGCTTATGCGTAGAAAGGGGGCTGTTGGGGGTGGTGAAGGAAGTGGAGGCTGGGGATGAGCCGATGTCGAAGGACATGAAGGGGAGGCTCGGGGTGGATGGTTGGAAGGTGGCTGTTGGGAGACGGCGTTGGGGGCCGCACCCCTGATGATGATGGGAAGATCACTGGGGGCACCTGTGAATTCCTTTTTTTGACGACATGGTGATGGTTTCTTGGATTAGGGTGGAAGGGATCTGGAGATTGGAGAAGGAGAGGATGAATATGATATTTGAGGGTGTTTGGGAGTTCGATTATATTATTTTTTTTTAAATCTTGTGTTAGATGATGGATCTTTGTAGTCGAATGAAACTAGTTGTTTGTTGAAGAAGTGCTTAGGCATAGAAAACCAGCTTAAGCGTAGATAGGGGGCTTTTGGGGGTGGTGAAGGAAGTGGAGGTTGGGGATGAGCCGATGTCGAAGGTCATGAAGGGGAGGCTCCGGGTGGATGGTTGGAAGGGGGCTGTTGGGAGACGGCGTTGGGGGCCACCCCCTGATGATGATGGGAAGATCACTGGGGGCACCGTGAATTCCTTTTTTGACGACATGGTGATGGTTTATTGGATTAGGGTGGAAGGGATCTGGAGATTGGAGAAGGAGAGGAAGAATATGATATTTGAGGGTGTTTGGGAGTTCGATTATTTTTTTTATTTGTTTACATTATTTATTTTTTTAAATCTTGTGTTAGATGATGGATCTTTGTAGTCGAATAAAACTAGTTGTTTGCTGAAGAAGTGCTTAGGCGTAGAAAACCAGCTTATGCGTAGAAAGGGGCTGTTGGGGGTGGTGAAGGAAGTGGAGGCTGGGGATGAGCCGATGTCGAAGGACATGAAGGAGATGCTCGGGGTGGATGGTTGGAAGGGGGCTGTTGGGAAACGGCGTTGGGGGCTGCCCCCTGATGATGATGGGAAGATCACTTGGGGCACCGTGAATTCCTTTTTTGACAACATGGTGATGGTTTCTTGGATTAGGGTGGAAGGGATCTGGATATTCGAGAAGGAGAGGATGAATATGATATTTGAGGGTGTTTGGGAGTACGATTACTTTTATTTATTTATTTTTTTAAATCTTGTGTTAGATGATGGATCTTTGTAGTCGAATGAAACTAGTTGTTTGTTGAAGAAGTGCTTAGGCGTAGAAAACCAGCTTATGCGTAGAAAGGGGGTTGTTGGGGGTGGTGCAGGAAGTGGAGGATGGGGATGAGCCGATGTCGAAGGACATGAAGGGGAGGCTCGGGGTTGATGATTGGAAGGGGCTGTTGGGAGACGGCGTTGGGGGCTGCCCCCTGATGATGATGGGAAGATCACTTAGGGCACCGTGAATTCCTTTTTTGATGTCATGGTGATGGTTTCTTGGATTAGGGTGGAAGGGATCTGGAGATTGGAGAAGGAGAGGATGAATATGATATTTGAGGGTGTTTGGGTGTTCGATTATTATTATTTTTTTTTAAATCTTGTGTTAGATGATGGATCGTTGTAGTCGAATGAAACTAGTAGTTTGTTGAAGAAGTGCTTAGGCGTAGAAAACCATCTTATGCGTAGAAAGGGGGCTGTTGGGAGACGGCGTTGGGGGCCGCCCCCTGATGATGATGGGATGATCACTTGGGGCACCGTGAATTCCTTTTTTGACGACATGTTGATGGTTTCTTGGATTAGGGTGGAAGGGATCTGGAGATTGGAGAAGGAGAGGATGAATATGATATTTGAGGGTGTTTGGGTGTTCGGTTATTTTTTTATTTTTTTTATATTTTATTTTTAAATCTTGTGTTAGATGATGGATCTTTGTAATTGAATGAAACTAGTTGTTTGTTGAAGAAGTGCTTAGGCGTAGAAAACCAGCTTATGCGTAGAAAGGGGGCTGTTGGGGGTGGTGCAGGAAGTGGAGGTTCGGGAGGGGAGGCTCGGGGTGGATGGTTGGAAGGGGGCTGTTGGCAGACGGCGTTGGGGGCCACCCCCTGATGATGGTGGGAAGATCACTGGGGGGCATCGTGAATTCCTTTTTTGACGACATGGTGGTGGTTTCTTGGATTAGGGTGGAAGGGATCTGGAGATTGGAGAAGGAGAGGATCAATATGATATTTGAGGGTGTTTGGGAGTTCGATAATTATTATTATTATTATTTTTTTTTAAATGTTGTGTTAGATGATGGATCTTTGTAGTCGAATGAAATTAATTGTTTGTTGAAGAAGTGCTTAGGCGTAGAAAACCAGCTTAAGCGTAGATAGGGGCTTTTGGGGGTGGTGAAGGAAGTAGAGGCTGGGGATGAGCCGATGTCGAAGGACATGAAATGGAGGTTCGGGGTGGATGGTTGGAATGGGGCTGTTGGGAGACGGCGTTGGGGGCCACCCCCTGATGATGATGGGAAGATCACTGGGGGCACCGTGAATTCCTTTTTTGACGACATGGTGATGGTTTCTTGGATTAGGGTGGAAGGGATCTGGAGATTGGAGAAGGAGAGGATGAATATGATATTTGAGGGTGTTTGGGAATTCGATAATTGTTTTTTTTGTTTTTTTTTAATCATGTGTTAGATGATGGATCTTTGTAGTCGAATGAACTAGTTGTTTGTTGAAAAAGTGCTTAGGCGTAGAAAACCAACTTATGCATAGAAAAGGGGGTTGTTGGGGGTGGTGAAGGAAGTGCAGGCTGGGGATGAGCCGATGTCATTGGACATGAAGGGGAGGCTCGGGGTGGATGGTTGGAAGGTTGCTGTTGGGAGACAGCGTTGGGGGCCACCCCCTGATGATGATGGGAAGATCACTGGGGGGCACTGTGAATTCCTTTTTTTGACGACATGTTGATGGTTTCTTGGATTAGGGTGGAAGGGATCTGGAGATTGGAGAAGGAGAGGATGAATATGATATTTGAGGGTGTTTGGGAGTTCGATTATTATTTTTTAAATCTTGTGTTAGATGATGGATCTTTGTAGTCGAATGAAACTAGTTGTTTGTTGAAGAAGTGCTTAGGCATAGAAAACCAGCTTAAGCGTAGATAGGGGGCTGTTGGGGGTGGTGAAGGAAGTGGAGGCTTGGGGATGAGCCGATGTCGAAGGACATGAAGGGGAGGCTCGGGTGGATGGTTGGAAGGGGGCTGTTGGGAGACGGCGTTGGGGGCCACCCCCTGATGATGATGGGAAGATCACTGGGGGCACCGTGAATTCCTTTTTTGACGACATGGTGATGGTTTCTTGGATTAGGTGGTGGAAGGGATCTGGAGATTGGAGAAGGAGAGGAGAATATGATATTTGAGGGTGTTTGGGAGTTCGATTATTATTATTTGTAATTATTTTTTTTTTAAATCTTGTGTTAGATGATGGATCTTGTAGTCGAATGAAACTAGTTGTTTGTTGAAGAAGTGCTTAGGCGTAGAAAACCAGCTTATGCGTAGAAAGGGGCTGTTGGGGGTGGTGAAGGAAGTGGAGGCTGGGGATGAGCCGATGTCGAAGGACATGAAGGGAGGCTCGGGGTGGATGGTTGGAAGGGGCTGTTGGAAGACGGCGTTGGGGGCCGCCCCCTGATGATGATGGGAAGATCACTTGGGGCACCGTGAATTCCTTTTTTGACGACATGGTGATGGTTTCTTGGATTAGGGTGGAAGGGATCTGGAGATTGGAGAAGGAGAGGATGAATATGATATTTGAGGGTGTTTGGGAGTTCGATTATTATTTATTTATTATTTTTTTAAATCTTGTGTTAGATGATGGATCTTTGTAGTCGAATGAAACTATTGTTTGTTGAAGAAGTGCTTAGGCGTAGAAAACCAGCTTAAGCGTAGATAGGGGCTTTTGGGGGTGGTGAAGGAAGTGGAGGCTGGGGATGAGCCGATGTCGAAGGACATGAATGGAGGCTCGGGGTGGATGGTTGGAATGGGGCTGTTGGGAGACGGCGTTGGGGCCACCCCCTGATGTGATGGGAAGATCACTGGGGGCACCGTGAATTCCATTTTTTGACGACATGGTGATGGTTCTTGGATTAGGGTGGAAGGGATCTGGAGATTGGAGAAGGAGAGGATGCATATGATATTTGAGGGTGTTTGGAGTTCGATAATTGTTTTTTTGTATTTTTTTAATCTTGTGTTAGATGATAGATCTTTGTAGTCGAATGAAACTAGTTGTTTGTTGAAAAAGTGCTTAGGCGTAGAAAACCAACTTATGCGTAGAAAAGGGGGTTGTTGGGGGTGTGAAGGAAGTGCAGGCTGGGGATGAGCCGATGTCGAAGGACATGAAGGGGAGGCTCGGGGTGGATGGTTGGAAGGGTGCTGTTGGGAGACGGCGTTGGGGCCGCCCCCTGATGATGATGGGAAGATCACTGGGGGCACCGTGAATTCTTTTTTGACGACCATGGTGATGGTTTCTTGGATTAGGGTGTGAAGGGATCTAGAGATTGGAGAAGGAGAGGATGAATAATGATATTTAGGGTGTTGGGAGTTCGACTAAGTATTTTTTTTATTATTTTTTTTTTAAATCTTGTGTTAGATGATGGATCTTTGTAGTCGAATGGAAAGCTAGTTGTTTAGTTGAAGAAGTGCTTAGGCGTTAGAAAACCATGCTTATGCGTAGATAAGGGGGCTTTTGGATGTGGTGAAGGAAGTGGAGGCTGGGGATGAGCCGATGTCGAAGGACATGAAGGGGAGGCTCGGGGTGGATGGTTGGAAGGGGGCTGTTGGGGAGACGGCGTTGGGGGCCGCCATCGATGATGATGGGAAGATCACTAGGGGCACCGTGAATTCTATTTTTGAAGACATGGTGATGGTTTCTTGGATTAGGGTGGAAGGGATCTGGAGATTGGAGAAGAAGAGGATGATATGATATTTGAGGGTGTTTGGGAGTTCGATTATATGATTTATTTATTTATTATTTATTATTTTATTTTTTTAAATCTTGTGTTGGATGATGGATCTTTGTAGTCGAATGAAACTAGTTGTTTGTTGAAGATGTGCTTAGGCGTAGAAAAACAGCTTATGCGTAGAAAGGGGGTTGTTGGGGGTGGTGAAGGAAGTGGAGGCTGGGGATGAGTCGATGTCGAAGCACATGAAGGGGAGGCTCGTGGTGGATGGTTGGACGGGGGCTGTTGGGAGACGGCGTTGTGGGCCGCACCCTTATGATGATGGGAAGATCACTGGGGCACCGTGAATTCCTTTTTTGACGACATGGTGATGGTTTCCTGGATTAGGGTGGAAGGGATCTGGAGATTGGAGAAGGAGAGATGAATATGATATTTGAGGGTGTTTGGGTGTTCGATATTATTTTTTTTAATCATGTGTTAGATGATGGATCTTTGTAGTCGAATGAAACTAGTTGTTTGTTGAAGAAGTGCTTAGGCGTAGAAAACAGCTTATGCGTAGAAAGGGGCTGTTGGGGGTGGTGAAGGAGTGGAGGCTGGGGATGAGCCGATCTCGAAGGACATGAAGGGGAGGCTCGGGGTGGATGGTTGGAAGGGGGCTGTTGGGAGACGGCGTTGGGGGCCGCCCCCTTAATGATGATGGGAAGATCACTGGGGGCACCGTGAATTCCTTTTTTGACGACATGGTGATGGTTTCTTGGATTAGGGTGGAAGGGATCTGGAGATTGGAGAAGGAGAGGATGAATATGATATTTGAGGGTGTTTGGGAGGTCGATTATTTTATTTTTTTTAAATCTTGTGTTAGATGATGGATCTTTGTTGTCGAATGAAAGTATTTGTTTGTTGAAGAGTGCTTAGGCGTAGAAAAACAGCTTATGCGTAGAAAGGGGCTGGTTGGGGGTGGTGAAGGAAGTGGAGGCTGGGGATGAGCCGATGTCGAAGGACATGAAATGGAGGCTCGAGGTGGATGGTTGGAATGGGGCAGTTGGGAGACGGCGTTGGGGGCCACCCCCTGATGATGATGGGAAGATCACTGGGGGCATCGTGAATTCCTTTTTTGACGACATGGTGATGGTTTCTTGGATTA
>BPTQ01000003.1:254616243-254626483 GCA_019973895.1 Chrysanthemum seticuspe | reverse complement strand
GCGGGGGACTACTACTACCCTTCTAGTGACCCCCGTAGCACTTAAGCAAAAAACTGCTGTATCACTACCAAAGAACCTAATCCCACCTTCCCTAGACCTCTAACCTCTTCCTCTCCTACTTATACTATAAACTCCCACAAACCCTCAAGCTAATAAAAAAAAATAAAAAAAAATTTAGAAAACAATCTACTTCCTAGAAACATCAGCTTACTTTGATCAACAAACGACTTCTTCACGAATCCGCATTTTTTGGTCGTGCCCCCAGTGATCTTCCCATCATCATCAGGGGGCGGCCCCCAACGTCGTCTCCCAACAGCCCTCTTCCAACCATCCACCCCGAGCCTCCCCTTCATGTCCTTCGACATCGGCTCATCCCCAGCCTCCACTTCCATCACCACCCCCAACAACCCCCTTTCTACCCATAAGCTGGTTTTCTACGCCTAAGCACTTCTTCAACAAACAACTAGTTTCATTCGAGTACAAACATCCTTCATCTAACACAAGATTTAAAAAAAAATTAAATAAATAAATAATCGAACTCCTAAACACCCTCAAATATCATATTCATCATGTCATTCTCCAATCTCAAGATCCCTTCCACCTAAATCCAAGAAACCATCACCATGTCGTCAAAAAAGGAATTCACGGTTCCCCTAGTGATCGTCCCATCATCATCAGGGGGCGGCCCCCAACGCCGTCTCCCAACAGCCCCCTTCCAACCATCCACCGCAAGCCTCCCCTTCATGTCCTTCGACATCGGCTCATCCCCAGCCTCCACTTCCTTCACCACCCCCAACAGCCCCCTTTCTATGCATAAGCTGTTTTTCTACGCCTAAGAACTTCTTTAACAAACAACTAGTTTCATTCGACTAAAAAGATCCATCATCTAACACAAGATTTTAAAAAAAATAAAAAATAAATAAAAAATAAATAAAAAATAATCGAACTCCCAAAAACCCTCAAATATCATATTCATCCTCTCCTTCTCCAATATCCAGATCCCTTCCACCCTAATCCAAGAAACCATCACCATGTCGTCAAAAAAGGAATTCACGGTGCCCCCAGTGATCTTCCCATCATCATCAGGGGGCGCCCCCCAACGCCGTCTCCCAACAGCCCCCTTCAAACCATCCACCCCGAGCCTCCCCTTCATATCCTTCAACATCGGCTCATGCCCAGCCTCCACTTCCTTCACCAACCCCAACAGCCCCCTTTCTATGCATAAGCTGGTTTTTTACGCCTAAGCACTTCTTCAGCAAACAACTAGTTTCATTCGACTACAAAGATCCTTCATCTAACAAAAGATTTAAAAAAAAATAAAAAAAAATAATCGAACTCCCAAACACCCTCAAATATCATATTCATCCTCTCCTTCTCCAATCTCCAGATCCCTTCCACCCTAATCCAAGAAACCATCACTATGTCGTCAAAAAACGAATTCACGATGCCCCCAGTGATCTTCCCATCATCATCAGGGGGCGGCCCCCAACGTCGTCTCCCAACAGCCCTCTTCCAACCATCCACCCCGAGCCTCCCCTTCATGTCCTTCGACATCGGCTCATCCCCAGCCTCCACTTCCATCACCACCCCCAACAACCCCCTTTCTACCCATAAGCTGGTTTTCTACGCCTAAGCACTTCTTCAACAAACAACTAGTTTCATTCGAGTACAAAGATCCTTCATCTAACACAAGATTTAAAAAAAATTAAATAAATAAATAATCGAACCCCTAAACACCCTCAAATATCATATTCATCATGTCATTCTCCAATCTCCAGATCCCTTCCACCTAAATCCAAGAAACCATCACCATGTCGTCAAAAAAGGAATTCACGGTGCCCCCAGTGATCTTCCCATCATCATCAGGGGGCGCCCCCCAACGCCGTCTCCCAACAGCCCCCTTCAAACCATCCACCCCCCTTCATATCCTTCAACATCGGCTCATCCCCAGCCTCCACTTCCTTCACCAACCCCAACAGCCCCCTTTCTATGCATAAGCTGGTTTTTTACGCCTAAGCACTTCTTCAGCAAACAACTAGTTTCATTCGACTACAAAGATCCTTCATCTAACAAAAGATTTAAAAAAAATAAAAAAAAAATAATCGAACTCCCAAACACCCTCAAATATCATATTCATCCTCTCCTTCTCCAATCTCCAGATCCCTTCCACCCTAATCCAAGAAACCATCAATATGTCGTCAAAAAACGAATTCACGATGCCCCCAGTGATCTTCCCATCATCAGGGGGCGGCCCCAACGCCGTCTCCCAACAGCCCCCTTCCAACCATCCACGCGGAGGCTCCCTTCATGTCCTTCGACATCGGCTCATCCCCAGCCTCCACTTCCTTCACCACCCCCAACAGCCCCCTTTCTACGCATAAGCTGGTTTTCTACGCCTAAGCACTTCTTCAACAAACAACTAGTTACATTCGACTACAAAGATCCATCATCTAACTCAAGATTTAAAAAAATAATAATAAAATAAAATAAAAAATCGAACTCCTTAACACCCTCAAATATCATATTCGTCTTCTCCTTCTCCAATCTCTAGATCTCTTCCACCCTAATCCAAGAAACCATCGCCATGTCGTCAAAAAAGGAATTTACGGTGCCCCCAGTGATCTTCCCATCATCATCAGGGGGCGGCCCCCAACGCCGTCTCGCAACAGCCCCCTTCAAACCATCCACCCTGAGCCTCCCCTTCATGTCCTTCGACATCGGCTCATCCCCAGCCTCCACTTCCTTCACCACCCCCAACAGCCCCCTTTCTACGCATTAGATGGTTTTCTATGCCTGAGCTATTCTTCAACAAACAACTAGTTTCATTCGACTACAAAGATCTATCATCTAACAAAAGATTTAAAAAATAATAATAATAAATAGAATAAAATAATAATAATCGAACTCCCAAACACCCTCAAATATCATATTCATCCTATCCTTCTCCAATCTCTAGATCCCTTCCACCCTAATCCAAGAAACCATCACCATGTCGTCAAAAAAGGAATTCACGGTGCCCCAGTGATCTTCCCATCATCATCAGGGGGCGGCCCCAAACGTCGTCTCCCAACAGCCCCTTTCCAACCATCCACCCCGAGCCTCCCTTTCATGTTCTTCGACATCGGCTCATCCCCAGCCTCCACTTCCTTGACCACCCCCAACAGCCCCCTTTCTACGCATAAGCTGGTTTTCTACGCCTAATGTCACAATTCTCAATTTCCGATCATTTTGAAAACTTTAAATTTTTTTTACTATTCACTCCCGATACCCACACCACCTTTTGACTGATACATTTTAAATTACCTTGACAAGTCATATACCTAGTCAACAACTAGATATTATTTAGATAGTACTTAGTTAAATATCTTATAAAATATCTCACTAAGAGAAGTCAAATTGAAATTCTCTTCTTAAATATTTTAACATTCTAGGTTTTAACAACGTTTACGTGCTCTGTCAAACTTATCAATCATTTATTATGCTAAGATAGGTTATATTAATAAGTTTTAACATTTTTATAAGTTTCATATTTTTAGGATTCCCGGTGTTAAGTTTCGTGACTTTACGACTTACAGTTAGCGATTAACGGGCACTCCGTAAAAGCAAGATATTATCAAAACTTATATCTAGTCATCCAAGATAGGCATTGAACGAAATTCTTGACCACATGAGGTGTTTTTCTTGGTAAATCTTACATAGGAAGCTTTATACATGTGCTAAGTAACTTAATCCTTAAGTCTTATATAGTATAACTAGCCAATTTGATCACAACTCTCTAAAACACATTCACCTCCTTATTTATTCACCTAGAAACTCATCATTTTATCTCTTCATAACTGATCCATCATCATCATCATAAGTTATCCATCTTTTGAATTCAATCTTCAAGTTATACATCAAAGTTCAAGGCTTAGTTATTCTCTACATAGTTCTAGTGTTCTTTTGGTGATTCCATGGTTGAATTAGGAGCTACACAAGGGTTCTAGGACTAAATTCATAAGGTTTCTTACAAGGTTAGATCAAGCCTAGCAAGGGTTAGCAAGGTGTGTTAAGGATTTGGAAGCTCGGGTTCATATTGGAAGGGTTTAGGTTTTAGTGTCCTAGTTCTTGGTTCTTGAATTGTTTCATCACAAGGATTGTAAGCAAACTCTTATGTTATCATTTGCTTACTGTAAATACTAGTATTTCATGTATTTAATATGTTTTATATACTTATTATGGTTGATTGTGCTTGGATAAATGGACTAAACCACTAGATATCGTCAAAAGGACTAGTTTTGCAAAACAGAAACTGAACAAGGGCTGTAAACGTAATTACTGGGTAAAATTCGTGGACTGAGAAACTTAGGTTATAACATAGGATTATAGATCTATGTCTTGTGATCATTTTTCCGGGTGGCTCATGCCGTAACTCATCCCGATGAATAAACTAGAGCCAAAACGGCTAAACGTGTCCAAATCTGAGTAACAGATTTCAAACGAGTAAAGCTCATAAAACTTGCATATAACCAACTGTTGGTCAAAGAATAAAAGTTGTAGCTAACACCCTAACTTGAACGTGGCCGCTGGCCGTGCGTTAAACGGAGTTGTAGAACTCAACTTATGACCAAAACCGTGAGATAGTTTGCTGCTGATTGAAATAACTAGTACATCCAAGGGTAAATTGGTAATTTCACATTAGTTAAATAATTTATGGGGCAGTAGGACCCAATAATCTGTTTAGTGCATTTAATTACCTTTCCGAGGACATAAAAACCGAGTCGTGATCAATTACGGTTTAGAAATAACGGGTAGATATAGACGGGGAAAACTTAAATAAACGAAACGTAAACACTTATACGACTTCACAAATGATAAGTATCCAAGCATAATTGATGTAATAACTATATAAGGCATGTTTATACATTCACATTGTTATTTTAGAACCTAAGACACAACACATATTCTAGGTTGCGCGTAGAGGTTTCTCGGCTTATCCATCGATTCGCTATATATTGGATATCACATTTATTAAGGTGAGTTCGTAGCCCCACTTTTACTCGTTTAATTATTTTATAAACTCTTTGGGGGAGATACATGCTCAACTACTTGTTTTTACTTTACACTTATATGATCTTAAATATCTTTTGTTTCACTCTATATGCGAGTAAGTAGATTATGCCCGAACTAAATTGATCACTATGTTATGAACACTATTATTTGAACCACTTTCCTTGATTTTGACCCCTTCGACATATATATTTGAGCTCTTTTAAATTGATTCGAATCCTTTAACATAGATTTGAACACTTTGGACTTGATATGAACCTTATGACATATAGTTAAACTCTTTTAACTTGTACAAGGACCCTTTTGATATATTTTAAACTTGTTTGACGTGATTTTGAACGCTTAGACTATCTTGAACCTTTTGATATTATTTGAGCTCTTTAACTGTTGAACTATTTTGAACTTTTGAACTCGACTTAAACACTTGAACTTAATTACGAACTTTTGAATGGAACCCTTGAACTTAAATACAAACTTATGACTTATTTGAACTTATTGAACCGTAGGTGTTACGACCATCACTATAAAGTCTCCTATGTTCGGAGCATCACTATAAAGTCTCCTATGTTCGGAGCATCACTATAAAGTCTCCCATGTTCGGAGCATCACTATAAGGTATCCTATGTTCGGAGTATATCTTTGGGAAGAGGCACCCAGTATATCTTTGGGAAGATGCACCCAGTATATCTTTGGGAAGAGGCACCCAACATAACTTTGGGTAGTGGCACCCAGCATAATTTGGTTTTATCAGAAGCATTATTACAAAGTCTCCCTTGTTGGAGCAGTGCAAAGTCTCCCATGTTCGGAGCATCCCTGAATTATTATATACGTGGTGCAATATTGTGAATTATTATGACCACTTATACTCGACTATTAGACACTCTATATTTTGTGCAATGGGTTGTGAACACACAGGTTGCAAGTTTTGTATGGGCGGAACTTGGAACTGAGTGGATTTACAATGCCTTTGCTTTGTGAACTTATTTGACAACGTGTGCTTGAACATAAACTAGACATATTTTGGCAGTGGGTTGTAAACACACAGGTTGCAAGTTTTGTATGGGCGGAACTTGGAACTGAGTGGATTTACAATGCCTTTGCTTTGTGGACTATTCTAAACGACCAAAACCTTGCCTTTGCTACATGAATCTTCTTTAAAATCTTTTCATATCAGTACAAACTCTATGAACTCACTCAACCATTGTGTTGACACTTTTAACATGTTTATCTCAGGTCATAAGGCGATAGCTAGACTTTGAAGCATAGAGTCGCACAACATATTTTGAAGACTTACGCTTTTATCATTTACCATTCGAAACATTTATGTATTATACTTTGGGACCTCATTGTTTGTAACTCTGATTTCATTAATCGAATGGTAACTTTTCAAAACGTCTCATTTAGAGGTCGTTTTCTATAACTTGTACTTTGTATTATGAAGTAGCACCCCAATGACACAATCTTCCGCTGCGATATTTTGGGGGTGTTACACCTAAGCACTTCTTCAACAAACAACTAGTTTCATTCGACTACAAAGATCCTTCATCTAACAAAAGATTTAAAAAAAAATAAAAAAATAAAAAATAAATAAATAATCGAACTCCCAAACACCCTCAAATATCATATTCATCCTCTCCTTCTCCAATCTCCAGATCCCTTCCACCCTAATCCAAGAAACCATCACCATGTCGTCAAAAAACGAATTTACGATGCCCCCAGTGATCTTCCCATCATCAGGGGGCGGCCCCCAACGCCGTCTCCCAACAGCCCCCTTCCAACCATCCACGCGGATTCTCCCTTCATGTCCTTCGACATCGGCACATGCCCAACCTCCACTTCCTTCACCACCCCCAACAGCCCCCTTTCTACGCATAAGCTGGTTTTCTACGCCTAAGCACTTCTTCAACAAACAACTAGTTTCATTCGACTACAAAGATCCATCATCTAACACAAGATTTAAAAAAATAATAATAAAATAAAATAAAAAATCGAACTCCCAAACACCCTCATATATCATATTCGTCCTCTCCTTCTCCAATCTCTAAATCTCTTCCACCCTAATCCAAGAAACCATCACCATGTCGTCAAAATAGGAATTCACGGTGCCCCCAGTGATCTTCCCATCATCATCAGGGGGCGGCCCCCAACGCCGTCTCCCAACAGCCCCCTTCAAACCATCCACCCTGAGCCTCCCCTTCATGTCCTTCGACATCGGCTCATCCCCAGCCTCCACTTCCTTCACCACCCCCAACAGCCCCCTTTCTACGCATTCGATGGTTTTCTATGCCTGAGCTCTTCTTCAACAAACAACTAGTTTCATTCGACTACAAAAATCTATCATCTAACACAAGATTTATAAAAAATAAATAAATAAATAAAATAAAATAATAATAATCGAACTCCCAAACACCCTCAAATATCATATTCATCCTATCCTTCTCCAATATCTAGATCCCTTCCTCCCTAATCCTAGAAACCATCACCATGTCGTCAAAAAAGGAATTCACGGTGCCCCAGTGATCTTCCCATCATCATCAGGGGGCGGCCCCAAACGTCGTCTCCCAGCAGCCCCCTTCCAACCATCCACCCCGAGCCTCCCTTTCATGTCCTTCGACATCGGCTCATCCCCAGCCTCCACTTCCTTCACCACCCCCAACAGCCCCCTTTCTACGCATAAGCTGGTTTTCTACGCCTAAGCACTTCTTCAACAAACAACTAGTTTCATTCGACTACAAAGATCCTTCATCTAACAAAAGATTTAAAAAAAAATAAAAAAATAAAAATAAAAAATAATCGAACTCCCAAACACCCTCAAATATCATATTCATCCTCTCCTTCTCCAATCTCCAGATCCCTTCCACCCTAATCCAAGAAACCATCACAATGTCGTCAAAAAAAGAATTCACGATGCCCCAAGTGATCTTCCCATCATCAGGGGGCGGCCCCCAACGCCGTCTCCCAACAGCCCCCTTCCAACCATCCACGCGGAGGCTCCCTTCATGTCCTTCGACATCGGCACATCCCCAGCCTCCACTTCCTTCACCACCCCCAACAGCCCCCTTTCTACGCATAAGCTGGTTTTCTACGCCTAAGCACTTCTTCAACAAACAACTAGTTTCATTCGACTACAAAGATCCTTCATCTAACAAAAGATTTAAAAAAAAAATAAAAAAATAAAAAATAATAAATAATCGAACTCCCAAACACCCTCAAATATCATATTCATCCTCTCCTTCTCCAATCTCCAGATCCCTTCCACCCTAATCCAAGAAACCATCACCATGTCGTCAAAAAAGGAATTCACGATGCCCCAAGTGATCTTCCCATCATCAGGGGGCGGCCCCCAACGCCGTCTCCCAACAGCCCCCTTCCAACCATCCACGCGGAGTCTCCCTTCATGTCCTTCGACATCGGCACATGCCCCAGCCTCCACTTCCTTCACCACCCCCAACAGCCCCCTTTCTACGCATAAGCTGGTTTTCTACGCCTAAGCACTTCTTCAACAAACAACTAGTTTCATTCGACTACAAAGATCCTTCATCTAACACAAGATTTAAAAAAAATAAATAATAAAAAATAATAAATAATCGAACTCCCAAACACCCTCATATATCATATTCATCCTCTCCTTCTCCAATCTCCAGATCCCTTCCACCCTAATCCAAGAAACCATCACCATGTCGTCAAAATAGGAATTCACGATGCCCCCAGTGATCTTCCCATCATCATCAGGGGGCGGCCCCCAACGCCGTCTCCCAACAGCCCCCTTCCAACCATCCACCCGGAGCCTCCCCTTCATGTCCTTCGACATCGGCTCATCCCCAGCCTCCACTTCCTTCACCACCCCCAACAGCCCCCTTTCTACGCATTCGATGGTTTTCTATGCCTGAGCTCTTCTTCAACAAACAACTAGTTTCATTCGACTAAAAAGATCTATCATCTAACACAAGATTTATAAAAATAAATAATAAATAAATAAAATAATAATAATCGAACTCCCAAACACCCTCAATATCATATTCATCCTATCCTTCTCCAATCTCTATATCCCTTCCTCCCTAATCCAAGAAACCATCACCATGTCGTCAAAAAAGGAATTCACGGTGCCCCCAGTGATCTTCCCATCATCATCAGGGGGCGGCCCCCAACGTCGTCTCCCAACAGCCCCCTTCCAACCATCCACCCCGAGCCTCCCCTTTCATGTCCTTCGACATCGGCTCATCCCCAGCCTCCACTTCCTTCACCACCCCCAACAGCCCCCTTTCTACGCATTAGCTGGTTTTCTACGCCTAAGCACTTCTTCAACAAACAACTAGTTTCATTCGACTAAAAAGATCTATCATCTAACACAAGATTTATAAAAAATAAATAAATAAATAAAATAAAATAATAATAATCGAACTCCCAAACACCCTCAAATATCATATTCATCCTATCCTTCTCCAATCTCTATATCCCTTCCTCCCTAATCCAAGAAACCATCACCATGTCGTCAAAAAAGGAATTCACGGTGCCCCAGTGATCTTCCCATCATCATCAGGGGGCGGCCCCAAACGTCGTCTCCCAACAGCCCCCTTCCAACCATCCACCCGAGCCTCCCTTTCATGTCCTTCGACATCGGCTCATCCCCAGCCTCCACTTCCTTCACCACCCCCAACAGCCCCCTTTCTACGCATTAGCTGGTTTTCTACGCCTAAGCACTTCTTCAACAAACAACTAGTTTCATTCGACTACAAAGATCCTTCATCTAACAAAAGATTTAAAAAAAATAAAAAAATAAAAAATAAAAAATAATCGAACTCCCAAACACCCTCAAATATCATATTCATCCTCTCCTTCTCCAATCTCCAGATCCCTTCCACCCTAATCCAAGAAACCATCACCATGTCGTCAAAAAAAGAATTCACGATGCCCCAAGTGATCTTCCCATCATCAGGGGGCGGCCCCCAACGCCGTCTCCCAACAGCCCCCTTCCAACCATCCACGCGGATTCTCCCTTCATGTCCTTCGACATCGGCACATGCCCAACCTCCACTTCCTTCACCACCCCCAACAGCCCCCTTTCTACGCATAAGCTGGTTTTCTACGCCTAATGTCACAATTCTCAATTTCCGATCATTTTGAAAACTTTAAATTTTTTTTACTATTCACTCCCGATACCCACACCACCTTTTGACTGATACATTTTAAA
>BPTQ01000003.1:254576194-254614644 GCA_019973895.1 Chrysanthemum seticuspe | reverse complement strand
ACCTCCGACCCCTACTCGGCTACTGCTTCCTGCCTCCTCTTCATGTCCTTCGTCATCGGCTCATCCCCAGCCTCCATTTCCTTCACCACCCCCAACAGCCCCCTTTCTACGCATTAGATGGTTTTCTATGCCTGAGCTCTTCTTCAACAAACAACTAGTTTCATTCGACTACAAAGATCTATCATCTAACACAAGATTTATAAAAAATAAATAAATAAATAAAATAAAATAATAATAATCGAACTCCCAAACACCCTCAAATATCATATTCATCATATCCTTCTCCAATCTCTAGATCCCTTCCTCCCTAATCCAAGAAACCATCACCATGTCGTCAAAAAAGGAATTCACGGTGCCCCAGTTATCTTCCCATCATCATCAGGGGGCGGCCCCAAACACCCTCAAATATCATATTCATCCTCTCCTTCTCCAATCTCCAGATCCCTTCCACCCTAATCCAAGAAACCATCACCATGTCGTCAAAAAAGGAATTCACGGTGCCCCTAGTGATCTTCCCATCATCATCAGGGGGCGGCCCCCAACGTCGTCTCCCAACAGCCCCCTTCCAACGATCCACCCCGAGCCTCCCCTTCATGTCCTTCGACATCGGCTCATCCCCAAGCCTCCACTTCCTTCACCACCCCCAACAGCCCCCTTTCTACGCATAAGCTGGTTTTCTACGCCTAAGCACTTCTTCAACAAACAACTAGTTTCATTCGATTACAAAGATCCATCATCTAACACAAGATTTAAAAATAAAAATAAAAAATAAAAAAATAATCGAACACCCAAACACCCTCAAATATCATATTCATCCTCTCCTTCTCCAATCTCCAGATCCCTTCCACCCTAATCCAAGAAACCATCACCATGTCATCAAAAAAGGAATTCACGATGCCCCCAGTGATCTTCCCATCATCATCAGGGGGCGGCCCCCAACGCCATCTCCCAACAGCCCCCATCCAACCATCCACCCCGAGCCTCCCATTCATGTCCTTCGATATCGGCTCATCCCCAGCCTCCACTTCCTTCACCACCCCCAACAGCCCCCTTTCTACGCATAAGCTGGTTTTCTACGCCTAAGCACTTCTTCAACAAACAACTAGTTTCATTCGATTACAAAGATCCATCATCTAACACAAGATTTAAAAATAAAAAATAAAAAAATTAAAAAAATAACCGAACACCCAAACACCCTCAAATATCATATTCATCCTCTCCTTCTCCAATCTCCAGATCCCTTCCACCCTAATCCAAGAAACCATCACCATGTCATCAAAAAAGGAATTCACGATGCCCCCAGTGATCTTCCCATCATCATCAGGGGGCGGCCCCCAACGCCAGTCTCCCAACAGCCCCCTTCCAACCATCCACCCCGAGCCTCCCATTCATGTCCTTCGATATCGGCTCATCCCCAGCCTCCACTTCCTTCACCACCCCCAACAGCCCCCTTTCTACGCATAAGCTGGTTTTCTACCCCCTAAGCACTTCTTCAACAAACAACTAGTTTCATTCGACTACAACGATCCATCATCTAACACAAGATTTAAAAATAAAAAAATTAAAAAAATAATCGAACACCCAAACACCCTCAAATATCATATTCATCCTCTCCTTCTCCAATCTCCAGATCCCTTCCACCCTAATCCAAGAAACCATCACCATGTCTTCAAAAAAGGAATTCACAGTGCCCCCAGTGATCTTCCCATCATCATCAGAGGGCGGCCCCCAACGCCGTCTTCCAACAGCCCCCTTCCAACTATCCACCCCGAGCCTCCCCTTCATGTCCTTCGACATCGGCTCATCCCCAGCCTCCACTTCCTGCACCACCCCCAACAGCCCCCTTTCTACGCATAAGCTGGTTTTCTACTCCTAATCACTTCTTCAACAAACAACTAGTTTCATTCGACTACAAATATCCATCATCTAACACAAGATTTAAAAAAAATAATAATAATAATAATAATCGAACTCCCAAACACCCTCAAATATCATATTCATCCTCTCCTTCTCCAATATCCAGATCCCTTCCACCCTAATCCAAGAAACCATCACCATGTCTTCAAAAAAGGAATTCACGGTGCCCCCAGTGATCTTCCCATCATCATCAGGGGGCGGCCCCCAACGCCGTCTCCCAACAGCCCCCTTCCAACCATCCACCCTGAGCCTCCCCTTCATGTCCTTCGACATCGGCTCATCCCCAACCTCCACTTCCTTCACCACCCCCAACAGCCCCCTTTCTACGCATAAGCTGGTTTTCTACGCCTAAGCACTTCTTCAACAAACAACTAGTTTCATTCGACTACAATGATCCATCATCTAACACAAGATTTAAAAATAAAAATAAAAAAATTAAAAAATAACTGAACACCCAAACACCCTCAAATATCTTATTCATCCTCTCCTTCTCCAATCTCCAGATCCCTTCCACCCTAATCCAAGAAACCATCACCATGTCGTCAAAAAAGGAATTCACAGTGCCCCCAGTGATCTTCCCATCGTCATCAGGGGGCGGCCCCCAACGCCATCTCCCAACAGCCCCCTTCCAACCATCCACCCCGAGCCTCCCCTTCATGTCCTTCGACATCGGCTCATCCCCAGCCTCCACTTCCTTCACCACCCCCAACAGCCCCCTTTCTACGCATAAGCTGGTTTTCTACCCCTAAGCACTTCTTCAACAAACAACTAGTTTCATTCGACTACAACGATCCATCATCTAACACTATATTTAAAAATAATAAAATAAAAAAATAATCAAACACCCAAACACCCTCAAATATCATATTCATCCTCTCCTTCTCTAATCTCCAGATCCCTTCCACCCTAATCCAATAAACCATCACCATGTCGTCAAAAAAGGAATTCACAGTGCCCCAAGTGATCTTCCCATCATCATTAGGGGGCGGCCCCCAACGCCATCTCCCAACAGCCCCCTTCCAACCATCCACCCCGAGCCTCCCCTTCATGTCCTTCGACATCGGCTCATCCCCAACCTCCACTTCCTTCACGACCCCCAACAGCCCCTTTCTACGCACTCTACTACACAAAAGGCCATAGACACCTCTTAATAGAAACTAGTTTTAAAAAAAAACTAGTTTTTATAGTTAAAAAGTAAGGAGCATGGAGAGCATACAAACCAGATTTTTAAAATAGACCAGTCTCTTTAATCCAAATCACACTAATACTGGTTTCTAAGTCTCTGCATAAAATCAAAGACAATGGTTGTTTTAATGAGACAAGTCTCTACGTTTCTTTTATGATAGACACTAGTTGTTTAGATAAGAAAAATAATATTTTTTTCCAAATTCATAATGGCTATTTTTTCCTTGTAGATCTATAACAACCGAGGACGCCAAAAAGACACGTGAAATTGTTTTTGATCTAACGGCCTTAAATGAATTCACCCTCCCATCAATATTCGGTCGACAATAACTTCCCCCAAAGTATCAATGTGTTGAAAGCCGAGACTTTTATCGACCGAGTCGAGTTATCGGTTCAACCACCGGGTCACCCCGGTGTTCTGTTAAAAAAACTTGTTTTTAAAAAATATGAATATAAGTATATATATAAATCATGACTAATTCATATATTGAGTCTTGAAAAATATTTAACAACAAAGATAACGTATAAAAATAAAGTTACATTGCAAATATATACAATTAACCTGTTTTATTTTGTTTTTAAAAAAAATGAAGAAATTAAACCCGGTTAGGTTTCGAGAACCGGAAAACTCCGATCACTTAAAATCTGGCGAGTTTACCTAGGTTTCGAAAATTAAAAACCCAATTTAATATGACCTTTTTTTCCGGAACCGGTACAACCGCCTGACCGAACTAGGTTTTAAAACATTGCAAATATGAGTAACAAATCTAAAGCCGCCTAAAAAACTCCATCGATCATCCCTGTCCCTGAATATTTGGGGGTAAATCAAACATCAATCTTTATCATCATCAGCGTAACAACATTTTTAATTTATAAAATTACAAGTATAATGATCACAAAGGCGAAAGGAAATTTGTTGATTAAACTCATCATCAAGTCATTATATATTCATCCATCAAAATAGGGAAATCCATTATTTTAATCATGAAAGATGGTTCTATCAAGCATCAATTAATACGATAAGGTAAATTATTCGATTAATTATAGTTTATTTTAGTAATTTTAATTTATATATGATTTTTATTTTTTATAGTTGTGGTTGTTAAGAATTGTAATTTGATGTATAGATATGAATATGTTAGAAGTCGTGATTCGCATTTTCAGGTGTATATGTTATGAGTTTTTTAAGATAGACGTTTTGAAGTTAAGAAATGCATATGTTACGCTTTTTTTAGGGTTGTGTAAAAAGTTTTTTGTTTCTTGAGTTAGTTGATTAAATATGAGTTGTGATGGTTTTGTGTATTGTAACACTTTATGGATGTGAAGCTTGCAATGGCTAAAGGGCATCACACTAAAGTATTGTAAAGGGAATGCAGCTGTCAAGTGGCAAAAAAGTTTTAATTGTAATTGGCAAGTTTGTTGGAGTTGTATGATGCGTTTAAGGCATGTATCATCTATGAGACATTGCTCATCATATCCCGTACCGAAGAGGTGATACGAGCTTTGCTTTGTACACACTTTGTTAGCTTAAGTTTTAAATGCAATAGATAATATTGGAAGATTGGTTAGCCTAAAACTTAAGTGCATGCTATGAACAAGATTCTTTTTGTTAACTAGCGTAATTTGGTACTAATGTAAAATTGTTCAGAAGAATTAACTACAAGGTCATTGGAGTTGCAACAAGTTGAAGAGCAACATGATTTGTTAAAGGTGGCGATGGAAATGGCTTTCGACAAACATATGCCTTTGGATTCATACATTACTCAACTGGGCGAGCAAATAGATTTAAAGAGACATAATTTTACAAAAAAATGATAATTTTTCTTAGAAACATTATCGCATATTTAGCTAGTGACTCAAAAATCGCTCTTGATTATTTATTTTCGTCTTAATATCTGAAACAGGAAAGCCACCATAAGGCCTCTAGAAGAGAAAAAACAAAAACTCTAATAAGCTATCGCGAAGCAACCAGATTCTCAGCATAAACATCAAAATTGGATAAAGCTTGAGAAGGACTTGGTATGCGTATTATCTGAAACAAAGCAAAGGTAAAAGTGTGTTCCCACATTGATCATTTACTCATTGGTATGAAATTTTTAACAAAGTCGTATGAGAACTCTAATTATTATTATTTTATAATTTAGGGAAGATGAACTTTCAGTTCTTTCAAACGAAGCTGAGAAACTACCTAAATTGGCTACAAGAAGATCCTACATTGAACTGATAAAATAGATCACTAAGAACAGCCGGAACGACATTGAAATATAACGTATCTTAAAAGAGACACGAGAGCTTCAGTTAGAGAGTAATATGATACAAGAATGCTTGCATCAAACTTACGTTCTGGTAGATGAAACACTACCAAGGTAAACTACATAACTGTTATTATTTTAGCTGTATTATTGGCTCTTAAGATCAAATCTAATTAAATTCAACAACAACAATCTTCCAAGTGAACATGTATTATGAAATTTATGATATTATTTATGAACTTAAAAGTTAGTATTTCCCTCCAACATGAAACGATCCTTTTTCATCTCTTATGTATTTCTTAGTTTATACGTTTGACCCATAAGAGATGAAACGCTTAAACCTCCCGAGTCATGCATAAAAGTGTATTTTTATGTGTTCATGTGTGTCTTATATAACAAGAAAACTTTATAACTGAAACTTGTTCAATGCTATGTTGTAATGACTCTAAAAGACTTCAGACTCTTGTAACGTCTCAAACTTGATCAAAGATATGTTGTAATGCGTCAAAGTTATTGAGTGATAACATGCTTATGTGTACATGTTTATATTTTTGATTGTTTTAATGATATGTTTTAATTTTTAACGACTCTTTAAACAAGTTTTGTTTCTTGAATGATCAGGTACTTGTGCAATATTTTCTTAGGTGTTAAAGTCAGCTACAATTGGTATTTAAAAGGGAGAGGGAGCATATGGTTCCACCTTTAGCCCTTGATCTTTCGACGGGAGACACCATTCGTGCTCCTATAGTTTGTGTCAAGCTACTGTTGATTTCCCTTACGGTTATAGTGGTTGTTTGTGACTGTTGTACAAGATTTTCAAGGAGATTGTTGATCTTCATTTATAGTTGACGAATCTGAAATGGTTACTTATTAGTGATATATTTATAGGGTTGTTTAGGATTTCTTTTTGATTAATTGATTACAAAGGCTGTTTGGGATTGATTATTGACGTAAACTGCATATATGGTTTTTTAGGATTGCCAAGTAACTACTTGTAGTGGCTGTTTGGTATTGCTTATCGAAACTTCTTATCTAATATTAGGGTCGTTTGGGATTGCTTATTGAGGCTGCTTACAAACAAGTGTTTGCGATTGCTTAGAGCTTCTTCTAGGGGTTGTTTGGCATTGCTTATCGTAACTGCTTATTAACATAAATAGTTTCGATAAGCAATACCAAACAGCTCCTACAAGAAGCTCTAAACAATTTCCAACACTTGTATGTAAGCAGTCTCAATAAGCAATCCCAAATGACCCCAATAAACCACAGTTTCAATAAGCCATCCCAAACAGCCCCCAATTTTTTTAAAAAGTAAATATTAATGGAACCGGTTTATAAAGAAACCGGTATGTGTTTGCTTTTCTCACATACATAAACATGCGTGTTTTCTTCATTTTAGAGATTGGTTCTTAGCATAAAACAAGTCTAAATGTTTTCAATAGAGACTGGTTGTAGAACCGGTTTCTTTGTGTTTTGGTTATAGAGATACCCCCTAACAGAGAGTGGTTCCAAAACCACTATCCATGAGCCATTCTAACCAGTCCCCATAGCATTTTTTGTAGTAGTGGCATAAGCTGGTTTTCTACGCCTAAGCACTTCTTCAACAAACAACTAGTTTCATTCGACTACAAATATCCATCATCTAACACAAGATTTAAAAAAAAATAATATAAACAAATAAAAAAAATAATCGAACTCCCAAAAACCCTCAAATATCATATTCTTCCTCTCCTTCTCCAATCTCCAGATCCCTTCCACCCTAATCCAAGAAACCATCACCATGTCGTCAAAAAAGGAATTCACGGTGCCCCCAGTGATCTTCCCATCATCATCAGGGGGCGACCCCTAACGCCGTCTCCCAACAGCCCCCTTCCAACCATCCACCCCGAGCCTCCCCTTCATGTCCTTCGACATCGGCTCATCCCCAGCCTCCACTTCCTTCACCACCCCCAACAGCCACTTTCTACGCATAAGCTGGTTTTCTACGCCTAGGCACTTCTTAACAAACAACTAGTTTCATTCGACTACAACGATCCATCATCTAACACAAGATTTTGAAAAAAAAATTAAAAAAAAAATTAATCGAACTCCCAAACACCCTCAAATATCATATTCATCCTCTCCTTCTCCAATTTCCAGATCCCTTCCACCCTAATCCAAGAAACCATCACCATGTCGTCAAAAAAGGAATTCACGTTGCCCCAAGTGATCTTCCCATCATCATCAGGGGGCGGCCCCTAACGCCGTCTCCCAACAGCCCCCTTCCAACCATCCACCCCGAGCCTCCCCTTCATGTCCTTCGACATCGGCTCATCCCCAGCCTCCACTTCCTTCACCACCCCCAACTGCCCCCTTTCTACGCATAAGCTGGTTTTATACGCCTAATCACTTCTTCAACAAACAACTAGTTTCATTCGACTACAAAGATCCATCATCTAACACAAGATTAAAATAATAATAATAATAATAATAATAATAATAATAATAATAATAATAATAATAATAATAATAATAATAATAATAATAATAATAATAATAATAATAATAATAATAATAATAATAATAATAATAATAATCGAACTCCCAAACACCCTCAAATATCATATTCATACTCTCCTTCTCTAAATCCCTTCCACCCTAATCCAAGAAACCATCACCATGTCGTCAAAAAAGGAATTCACGGTGCCCCCAGTGATCTTCCCATCATCATCAGGGGGCGGCCCCCAACGCCGTCTCCCAACAGCCCCCTTCCAACCATCCACCCCGAGCCTCCCCTTCATGTCCTTCGACATCGGCTCATCCCCAGCCTCTACTTCCTTCACCACCCCCAACAGCCCCATTTCTACGCATAAGCTGGTTTTCTACGCCTAAGCACTTCTTCAACAAACAACTAGTTTCATTCGACTACAAAGATCCATCATCTAACATAAGATTTAAAAAAATAAATAGTATAAACAAATAAAAAAAAATAATCGAACTCCCGAACACCCTCAAAAATCATATTCTTCCTCTCCTTCTCCAATCTCCAGATCCCTTCCACCCTAATCCAAGAAACCATCACCATGTCGTCAAAAAAGGAATTCACTGTGCCCTAGTTATCTTCCCATCATCATCAGGGGGTGGCCCCCAACGCCGTCTCCCAACAGCCCCCTTCCAACCATCCACCTCGAGCCTCCCCTTCATGTCCTTCGACATCGGCTCATCCCCAGCCTCTACTTCCTTCACCACCCCCAAAAGCCCCCTATCTACGCTTAAGCTGGTTTTCTACGCCTAAGCGCTTCTTCAACAAACAACTAGTTTCATTCGACTACAAATATCCATCATCTAACACAAGATTTAAAAAAAAAATTATCGAACTCCCAAACACCCTCAAATATCATATTCATCATCTCCTTCTCCAATCTCCAGATCCCTTCCACCCTAATCCAAGAAACCATCACCATGTCGTCAAGAAAGGAATTCACGGTGCCCCCCAGTGATCTTCCCATCATCATCAGGGGGTGGCCCCCAACGCCGTCTCCCAACAGCCCCCTTCCAACCATCCACCCCGAGCCTCCCCTTCATGTCCTTCGACATCAGCTCATCCCCATCCTCCACTTCCTTCACCACCCCCAACTGCCCCCTTTCTACGCATAAACTGGTTTTATACGCCTAATCACTTCTTCAACAAACAACTAGTTTCATTCGACTACAAAGATCCATCATCTAACACAAGATTTAAATAATAATAATAATAATAATAATAATCGAACTCCCAAACACCCTCAAATATCATATTCATACTCTCCCTCTCTAAATCCCTTATGTCGTCAAAAAAGGAATTCACGGTGCCCCCAGTGATCTTCCCATCATCATCAGGGGGCGACCCCCAACGCCGTCTCCCAACAGCCCCCTTCCAACCATCCACCCCGAGCCTCCCCTTCATGTCCTTCGACATCGGCTCATCCCCAGCCTCCACTTCCTTCACCACCCCCAACAGCCCCATTTCTACGCATAAGCTGGTTTTCTACTCCTATGCACTTCTTCAACAAACAACTAGTTTCATTCGACTACAAAGATCCATCATCTAACATAAGATTTAAAAAAATAAATAGTATAAACAAATAAAAAAAAATAATCGAACTCCCAAACACCCTCAAAAATCATATTCTTCCTCTCCTTCTCCAATCTTCAGATCCCTTCCACCCTAATCCAAGAAACCATCACCATGTCGTCAAAAAAGGAATTCACTGTGCCCAAGTGATCTTCCCATCATCATCAGGGGGTGGCCCCCAACGCCGTCTCCTAACAGCCCCCTTCCAACCATCCACCCCGAGCCTCCCCTTCATGTCCTTCGACATCGGGTCATCCCCAGCCTCCACTTCCTTCACCACCCCCAAAAGCCCCCTATCTACGCTTAAGCTGGTTTTCTATGCCTAAGCACTTCTTCAACAAACAACTAGTTTTATTCGACTACAAAGATCCATCATCTAACACAAGATTTAAAAAAAAATAATTATCGAACTCCTAAACACCCTCAAATATCATATTCATCCTCTCCTTCTCCAATCTCCAGATCCCTTCCATCCTAATCCAAGAAACCATCACCATGTTGTCAAAAAAGGAATTCACGGTGCCCCCCAGTGATCTTCCCATCATCATCAGGGGGTGGCCCCCAACGCCGTCTCCCAACAGCCCCCTTCCAACCATCCACCCCGAGCCTCCCCTTCATGTCCTTCGACATCGGCTCATCCCCAGCCTCCACTTCCTTCACCACCCCCAAAAGCCCCCTTTCTACATATAAGCTGGTTTTCTACGCCTAAGCGCTTCTTCAACAAACAACTAGTTTCATTCGACTACAAAGATCCATCATCTAACACAAGATTTAAAAATAAAAATAAAAAATAAAAATAATAATAATCGAACTCCCAAACAACCTCAAATATCATATTCATCCTCTCCTTCTCCAATCTCCAGATCCCTTACACCCTAATCCAAGAAACCATCACCATGTCGTCAAAAACAGAATTCACGGTGCCCCCAGTGATCTTCCCATCATCATCAGGGGGCGGCCCCCAACGCAGTCTCCCAACAGCCCCCTTCCAACCATCCACCCCGAGCCTCCCCTTCATGTCCTTCGACATCGGCTCATCCGCAACCTCCACTTCCTTCACCACCCCCAACAGCCCCCTTTCTACGCATAAGCTGGTTTTCTACGCCTAAGCACTTCTTCAACAAACAACTAGTTTCATTCGATTACAAAGATCCATCATCTAACACAAGATTTAAAAATAAAAAATAAAAAAATAAAAAAAATAACCGAACACCCAAACACCCTCAAATATCATATTTATCCTCTCCTTCTCCAATCTCCAGATCCCTTCCACCCTAATCCAAGAAACCATCACCATGTCATCAAAAAAGGAATTCACGGTACCCCCAGTGATCTTCCCATCATCATCAGGGGGCGGCCCCCAACGCCGTCTCCGAACAGCCCCCATCCAACCATCCACCCCGAGCCTCCCCTTCATGTCCTTCGACATCGGGTCATCCCCAGCCTCCACTTCTGTTGGGATATCAAAGTGCTGAAGATTGACAAAGTACTGCAGAAAGACAAAGTAATGTACTGGAAGAAGTCAAAGAGTCAAAGTACTGCTAAAGATAAAGTCAAAGTACTGCTGTCGAAGGTCAAAGTACTGCAAGACTAAATAACTGTTTTATTTGTTTATAGAAAGTCTTGTAATTCTAGAATATTCTATATTAGATTTCTTGTCGTACAAGGTTACATATTGTAAACCGAGTAGGGTTATCCTTAAGCCTATAAAAGAACCCCTAGGATGGTATTAGAGAATACGATTTTAGAGAGTACAAATTCACAAGTATTTAGAGTTTTAGAAGAAGTTGTTAAAGTATCTGCATAATAAGCAGATTTAGTGTTATTAATAAAGTTGTTCTTCTTAGCTTTATTAAGTAAATTCCGCGTACTTGATAAAGATTACTCAGTGTTTCATTGTTAATAACTTAGGATTTATCCGAGGTTATTAAACCTTAACAAGCTAGTAAGTTAGTTTGGTTAGAGTACATCTGTTGGGATATGAAAGTGCTGAAGATATCAAAGTACTGAAGATATGAAAGTACTGTAAGCTGAAAAGAACTGGAAGAAGTCAAATAGTCAAAGTACTGCTAAATGACAGAGTCAAAGTACTGCAAGAGGAAGTCAAAGTACTGCTAGAACAAACAAACTGTTATATTCGTTTATGGAAAGAATTGTAAACCGACTAGGATATCCTTGAGCCTATAAAAGGACTTCTAGATTGGCATTAGAGGTACAATTTCAGAAAAAGAGTTTCAGAGTTTACGAATTAGAGTTTAGAGAAAAGTTCGATTATCTTAGAGTTGTATTAAGAGTATCTGCATAATAAGCAGATTTAGAGTTTATAATAAAGTTTTTCTTCTTAGCTTTGTTAAGTAAATTCCGCGTACTTGATAAAGATTGCTCAGTGTTTCTTTGTTAATAACTTAGGATTTATCCGAGGTTATTAAAATTTAACAAGCTAGTTAAATTAGTTTGATTAAAGTATACCGATCCAACAAGTGGTATCAGAGCTTGTGTGGAAACTCTGACTAGGAAGAAACCCTACTTCAACAATATTCAAGATGTCGACTGAAGCTGTTCCATCACCCTCAATCACCTCACTCAGAATTCCAATTATCAAGAAGGGAGAATATGATCTCTGGTGCATGAAGATGAGGCAGTATATTGCCATTACAGACCATGGTCTGTGGAATATAATTTTGAATGGGAATGAAGTTGTTCTAGAACCTGTTCAAGTTCCTGGACAACCTATAGCACCAAAGGCTGTCTTACCAGCAGCAACCTTAAGGAATCAAGAAAAAGCACTCAACATTCTTTTGTCTGCCATTCCAGATGGTCATCTTCTCAAGTTTCATGATGCAAAAGATGCTAAGCAGCTCTGGGCTGCTCTCAAGACCAGATTTGGAGGGAATGAAGCCTCTAAGAAGATGCATAGAAATTTGCTGAAGCAACAGTTTGAAACCTTCACAGTAGGAGAAAGAGAGAGTCTTGATGCTGCATATGATAGGTTTCAGAATCTCCTCAATATGTTGGAGTTATACAAGGCAGGAGTATCAGTTGAGGATGCTAATTTGAAGTTTCTAAGGAGTTTGCCATCTACATGGCATGTGATTGCTACAATGATCAGAGGACAACAAGGATTGGATGTCATGGACTTTGATGATCTCTATCATCAATTAAAGGTGTATGAACATGAGATAAGTGGTCAATCCAATTCCAAATCTCACAGTATTGCTTTTCTATCATCTGAAAAGAAGAGCAGTACTTCCAAAAGTACTGCTTCTCCTCAAAGTACTGTTTCTCAAAGTACTGCTGTTTACAATCCCCCATCATATACTCAGCAGGCCCCACCATCTACTACTTTGAACTCAGATGAAGTTGTGTGCTCCTTCTTTGCACAACAAGCAAGCTTACCTGTCACTTATGAAGAGGATCTAGCACAGATTGAAGAAGATGCACTTGAAGAAATTGATATCAGGTGGCAAGTTGCTATGATTACTGCAAGGATCAAAAAGTACATGAAGAAGACAGGCAAAAGTATTGATTTCAAACCAAAACAAGGAATAACTTTTGACAAATCTCAAATTGAATGTTTCAATTGTCAAAAGACTGGTCACTTTGCAAGGGAGTGCAGATTTGCTAAGTATCAAGCAAACAGAACATCTGAGAAGCCAAAACTTGAGCTCCAAGAAATACCAATAACTGAGACAAAGGCCTTGGTTGCTCAAGAAAAGTTATTAGAAGTTGACTGGAGTGAAGAATTTGATGATGAACCGGTGACTTACTGTATGATAGCAGTGGAAGATACAGTTGAAGACACAGTGGAAGCTTTGGACTGGAGCACTGCTTTTGATGAAGAATCTGAACATGCTGCTTTGGAATCTGATGATGGTTTTGGAAGATTTGATTGGAGCAAAGAAAGTGAAGATGATCCTGTTCTTCTTGCTATGGTGGCTACTTCACCAACTCAGTCTCCTATCTCTGAGGTATGCTCAAACTGTTATGAGTTCTATCTAAAATTACTTAACAGTTATGTGATTGAAAGAGATAACTGTATTAGGGCTAGGTCTGAGGTAGCAGGTTATCAAATTACTTTAGAGTCCATGGAAGCTAAAATACTAACACATGAAAACAATGAAATGGCTTGGGCTGAAAAGTATGAACAACAGGATTACCAGTTAAAACTAAGTGAATGGAAACTAAACTGTAAAATTGCTGAAATTGAGAAATTAACTAAGGAGAGAGATGATCTGTTAGAAAAGTTTGCTGCCTGGAATGAATCTGGCTTGTCCCATGTTACTTATGTTGAAAAACAGAGAAGGGCTTACATTAGAACAGGCTTAGGATTTGGAATGGACTTTAGTAACATAGATGAAAACCAACCTAGTGATCAGGATGATGGTGTTTTTGAGGACATAATCACTAGTGATGATGAACTCATTAACTACGTAGATATATCTAGTAATGAGGGCTCAATAAGTGAACCACCTCCTGAGTATAAGAAAGACAAGGGATATAATGCTGTCCCACATCCCATTAGTCATCAACCCATAAGGCCTGATGTTTCTCGTTATGGTGTAGACAGTCTAGAGTTTAGGAAGAAGCTTGTTGCTCAATCTAAGTCTGAGAAACCCAAAGAAACTGTTGAAAACAATGTTCAAAATCCAGCAGTACCTTTAAACCAAAGTACTGCTCAAAAAGCAGTACCTTCTGTAAAACCTTTTCAAAACAGTACTGCTAAACCTTTTTGGGATAATTTTAGTCAAAACAGATTCTATCAGTCATCAAGAAGGCCAAATAATTTTGTGCATAGACACAAAAGAAATCACTTTGGACATATGGGTCAAAAATTGTGTTTTGTGTGTTATAGTCCTACTCACTTAATCAAAGATTGTGACAAACACTCAGAATATCTAAGCAAGTTTCCAAGGAATAAGTCTACAAATCAAAAACCTAGAGAGCACAAACCAGTTTGGACTAATTCAAATAGGGTCAATCACAGAAATTTCACATCAAATCATAGATACCCACATCAGAGAAGACCTTCAGTATCTCACAGTACTTTCCAAAGTACTGCTCAGAAACAAGGTACTGATAACACTGCTTGGAATAGGAATCCTAGGAGATCTCACTATCAACCTAGAATGTATCACAATTCATACAGGGGATCTAGATCACAGGAACCACCTGTTAAAACTGAATGGGTAAAAAGGGGAAGTACTGGTAAGGGATATACAGTACGTTCAACAAAAAGTGAATCAGATGTGTTTGAAACACAAGAAAATGCTAATAATCTGGTGAAAGAGATTTATGTTGAAAAACCAGAAAGTTTTGAAAATCCACATTCTAAAACTCAAAAGATAATTTTGGATCACCATTTGAAAGATAGTGGGAATTACATACTCAAGGAATTTGAGTTTGTAACTCCACAAGGGGAACACAAGTCAGTAATGGCTTGGGTTCCTAAGAGTTTCTAACTCTTTTCTTTGTGTGCAGGGCAACCCGGAAGAGGAGCTTAAAGATCATCTTATTGTGGATAGTGGTTGCTCTGGAAGTATGACAGGCGATAAAGAGATCCTGTCTGATTTTAGAAATATTAGTGGAGGAAAAGATGCATTTGGGAATGATCCCAATGGAGGAAGGATTACTGGGAAAGGAACAATTAAAGCTGGAAGAATTGACTTTGAGAATGTCAGATATGTGAAGGAGCTAAAGTTCAACTTGTTGTCAGTCTCTCAAATCTGTGATAAAAAGCATCCTGTGTTATTCACTGACACAGAATGTCTTATTCTTTCATCTGACTTCAAACCTGTTGATGATGACTTGGTAGTACTTAGAGTACCAAGGACAAATGATGTGTATAGTTTAGACATGAAGAGTCTAAATTCCTATAGAAGAGCCACATGTTTGGTGGCTAAAGCAACATCTGAAGAGGCACATCAATGGCATAGAAGATTGGGCCATGTGAATTTCAAGAACATCAACAAACTGGTCAAAGGAAATTTAGTTAGAGGTTTACCTTCAAAGACTTACAAGAATGATCAATCATGTTTGGCATGCAAGAAGGGTAAACAACACAAAGCTTCCTGCAAGAAGCTTGAGGAAAGAAATATTAGGGAACCATTGGAGCTATTACACATGGATTTATTTGGACCTGTCTCTGTGGCAAGTTTAAATAAGAAGAAGTACTGTTTGGTTGTTACTGATGATTGTAGTAGATTCAGTTGGGTTTTCTTTTTGGGCTTTAAAGATGATACCTTTGATGCTATTCAGACTCTTATAATAGCACTTGAAAACCAATTAAGACTCAAGGTTAGAGGTATTAGATGTGACAATGGCACTGAATTCAAGAACAAGCTTATGGATGACTTTTGTGCAAATAAAGGCATAAAGAGGGAGTTTAGTATTGCTAGAACACCAAAGCAAAATGGTGTTGCAGAGAGGAAGAATAGGACCTTGATTGAAGCTGTAAGGACTATGTTAGCAGATTCCCATCTCCCTATTCAATTTTGGGCAGAAGCTGTAAGTACTGCATGTTATGTACTGAACAGGGTTTCTGTCACCAAACCATAGATGAAGACACCCTATGAATTGTTGATGGGCAATAAACCCAACATTCGTTTTATGAAACCTTTTGGATGTCCTCTTACTATTTTGAATACCATTGATAATCTGGGGAAGTTTGATGGCAAGTCTGAAGAAGGTTATTTATTGGGATATTGCACTAACAGTAAAGGCTTTAGAGTATACAACAGAGTTACTAAGAAGATTCAAGATTTTCTTCATGTTGAGTTCTTAGAAGATCAAGACAATGAGAAAGGAAAAGGTCCTGATTGGATGTTTGATCTTGAGATTTTATCTCCTTCAATGAATTATGTTCATGTTAGAGAAGAAAATCAACCTTTGCACACTGAAGAAGATATTCAATATGTTGTTCATGATGTTCATATTAGACCTGATGTTGTTCCTGCTAAAGATCCTGAGCATCCAAAACGAAGTACTGATGTTCCTAAGCAAAGTACTGATTCTCCAAAACACAGTACTATTGCACCACAATCCTCATTATCTGCTGAGGATCAATCTATTCAAGAGGAACTTAATCAGATGCTTCTTCAAGATGTATTAGCACATTCTTACACTGATGAACAAAGGAGAGCTTATGAAGAGGCAAAGAAGAAGAACAAGTCTGCCGAGTACTCTCACAGTACTTTGGACAGTACTTTTGATCAAAGTACTGCTGCACCTGTTGACAGTACTTTAGATGATTTGGATGATCCTACCATGCCTGGGTTAGAAGAAACTGATGATGAGCTTGAAGATGAAGGTATTTTCACAGATTCCAATGAAGGTGCTGATTATACTAACTTGGATGATACATATGAAGTTCCACAGTCACCAATCTTACAAATTCATAAGACTCATCCAGCTGATCAAATCATTGGTCCTTCTACATCTGGAGTTATGACAAGACACAAAGCTAAGGGTTTCACAAAACCTCACAATGCTTTACTTAGCTTTGTGTATAAACAAAACAGGCTAAATCATAAGGACCATCAAACCTGCTTATTTACTTGTTTCATCTCTCAAGAGGAACCCAAGAATATTGCTCAAGCTTTGACTAAAGAAAGCTGGGTTGAAGCTATGCAGGAAGAACTTCTACAATTTAAACTACAAGAGGTTTGGGTTTTATGTGATCTTCCAGATGGGAAGAGAGTTATTGGAACCAGATGGGTTTTTAGAGTTAAAAGGGATGAAAGAGGCAATGTTATCAAAAACAAGGCAAGATTAGTTGCTCAGGGTTATAGACAGGAGGAAGGGGTAGATTATGATGAGGTATTTGCTCCTGTGGCAAGGATTGAAGCAATTAGAATCTTTCTTGCTTTTGCTTCTTATATGGTTTTTCAGGTATATCAGATGGATGTCAAGAGTGCTTTTCTTTATGACACTATTACAGAAGAGGTGTATGTGAAACAACCTATAGGTTTTGAAGATCCTAAACATCCAAACAAAGTCTATAAGGTGGTTAAGGCTCTTTATGGCCTTCATCAGGCACCTAGAGCTTGGTACGAGAGGCTTTCTACATTCTTATTACAACATGGATACAGGAGCGGAGCTATAGACAAGACTTTGTTTATCAAGAGAGACAAGAAAGATATCATGTTAGTTCAAGTTTACGTTGATGATATTATCTTTGGGGCTACCAAACAGTCCATGGTTAAGGAGTTTGAGCAGCTGATGCAGAAGGAATTTCAAATGAGTTCAATGGGAGAGTTAACATTCTTTTTAGGACTTCAGGTTAAGCAGTCCAATGAAGGCATTTTCATTAGCCAAGACAAGTATGTTACAGACATACTTAAGAAGTTTAATTTTGATGATATGAAGGCTGTTACTACACCGATTAAATCTATCAATTCATTGGGTAAAGATGAAGATGGACAGCCTGTTGAAGTCAAGTTATACAGATCTATGATTGGCTCTCTTATGTATCTTACTGCATCAAGGCCTGATATCATGTTTGCAGTTTGTCTATGTGTAAGATATCAAGTCTCACCAAAGATTTCTCACCTGAATGCAGTAAAAAGAATTTTCTGTTATTTGAAACAACAACCTAAGTTGGGGTTGTGGTATCCTAAAGAGTCACCTTTTCACTTAGAAGCTTTTTCAGATAGTGACTATGCAGGTGATAATTATGATAGAAGATCCACAACTGGTGGATGCCAATATCTTGGAAGAAGGTTAGTCTCCTGGCAATGCAAGAAGCAGACAATTGCAGCAACATCATCTACTGAAGCTGAATATGTAGCTGCTGCAAGTTGTTGTGGTCAAGTTTTATGGATGCAGAATCAACTCTTGGATTATGGGTTCAATTTTAAGAATACTCCTATTAATATTGATAATGAGAGTACTAATTGCATTGTGAAGAATCCTGTGTATCATTCCAAGACAAAGCATATTCAGATTAGGCATCACTTTATCAGAGACTGCTATGAGCATAGGCTTATTAATGTGGTTAAAGTTCACACGGATGATAATGTAGCTGATTTACTCACTAAAGGTTTTGATGTGTCACGATTCAATCACTTGGTCGTGAGCATTGGAATGATTAACTACTAAGCTATGTTTAAGGGGAGGACTATAAGGTGTTAGGTATAGTCCTGTGTATTGCTTGAGGGGAGGATGCTGGTTTATACTTAGTTTATGTGAAGATATTTGGCAAAGTACTGTTTTTCCTGAAAGTACTGCTTGGGAAAGTACTGCTTATGTGGAAAGTACTGTTTGTCGTATTAAAGTACTGTTCCAACGGTAATATTGGAGGGTAATTAAAGCCAACGGTTATTTTATTTTGGGCAGTGATTTTTCAAATCCTACCTATAAATAACAACTTTCCGATTTTCCCTCTCACATTATTCTTTACATTCTTATCTCCCAATTACCATCTCTTTATTATTTGATACAATCTTTATTGTGCTCACTTTTTCAACAATGGTGAATCTTTTAACTGTTTCAAAGCACAATATGGTGGCTAATTTGGATAAGACTGAGGCAAATGTGGCGTTTTATGATATCATTGATTATCTTACTGGGTCGCCTATTAGTTATGCTCTTTTAGTTGAGCCCGATATTATTGAACCATGGATTCAAGAATTTTGGGCTAATGCTAGAGATAACATGGAGGAGGACGAATACTATATTAGATCAACAGTTGCTGGACAGACTATAAAGATAACAGAAGCCTCTATCCGCGAAGATTTATTATTTGGTGATGATGATGGGGCTATTAGATTTGATAAGCAACTGATTTGGGATACTTTTAGGAATCTTGGCTATGAAGGTTCTTTGACTGAACAAACTTTCAAGAAAGCCTTATTCTGTCCTCAATGGAAGTTCTTAATTCATGTATTGCTTCATTGCATAAGTTCTAAAAGTACTTCATGGGAGCAGTTTGGGTCAAATATAGCTTCTGCAGTGGTTGGTTTATCTACAGACAGAATGTTTAATTTTTCAAGGCTTATTTTGGATGGGATGCTATCACATATATCATCTGGGGCAACTTGGTTGATGTACCCACGGTTTATACAGGTTTTCTTAAACAAGCAATTGGCTGATATTCCTAAACCTACTGCTTTGCTACCTGTTATTGTGCAACAAGCCAAAATCTATACATTCATGGCTAAGCGCAGTAATTTGTTCAGAGGTGGAGATATTCCTTTAACTACTTCCATGATGGACGTTGTTCAAGCTGTACGTGCTGAAGAGAATGCAGAGAGTGAAGGTACTGATTCTGTCCAAGGTACTGCTTCACAAAGTACTGTTTCACAAGGTACTGCATCTGCAAGTACTGCTTCTGTTGAAAGAACTGCATCATTCCAAGGTGATGTTTCTCCAAGTCCTACGGTTCAAGCAGAGATTGAGAGAACACCTACTCCATCTTCTCAATGCTCTATTCCTGTTTCAGAAGGGTATTCACAACCTCAAGGTGATGCTCATTCTATACCTCGTGAAGGGTTGACGTTAGATAACTATGCTTTGACAAGGGAGCTAGCTAGGTTAAACAAGACTGTTGCGCGTCAAGCTAAAACAATTAGGAAGTTGAAGCGTAATTATTTCTGGTTGAGGAATTTTATTAAACCCTATATTCAAGGATTCAACTTATGGGTTAAAGAGGAAAACAAACGTCGTAAAGCACTTCGTAAGGCATTGAAAAGAAAGAAGGTTCCTAAATCATCTTCTGTCAACTTGGGGAGGAATTTAGAAAAGGAAAATTTGAAAGAAGATGTTATGAAGAAGAAAGAATCTGAAGAAAATATTACAAAGAAGAAAGAACCTGTAAGTATTAGTTCAGATTCTGAGGAACAAGAAGAAGACGTACAAGTTCAAAGTACTGGTGTTCAAGGTACTGAACATCAAAGTACTGATTTTCATGATACATCAAGGGAAGAAGTAATAACACCAATAACTCCAAGGGTATTAAATTTTGATGAAGAAGCTGGTCCTTCTACATTTGTTAGAGAAGAAGAGGAGGAAGCCACTTACATACCTATTCATTCAGCTAGTGATGATGAATTAATTGCTACATTATTTGATTTGTCACAACCAAGAGGAGGAGTTACTATTAGAGATGTACAAGAAGAAGAACAACCAAGTGCTGATCAACCTGAAATTGATCCAAAAGACAAAGGGAAAGGCATTCTGGTTGAAACTAAGAAAAAGAAACTCACTTTGGCAGAACTTAGAGCAATTGAAGTGGTTAGGAATGAAGCTGCTGCTAGAAAAGTTCAAGAAGAATTAAATGCTAAAGACAGAGAAGAACAGCAAGCTCAAGAAGCTAAAGACAGATAAGCGGCTCAAAAGGTGCAAGATGAGTTAGATGCTGAAACTACTGAACCTTTACAATCTCCTACACCTGTTAGATTTATGACAAAAAGACCTAATTTAGCTAAGGAAAGGAATGCAATGATGGCATATTTAAAAGTCAGAGGATATAAAGGACTTCAGAAGCTAAACTATGTTGATATGAAAAGACTTTATGATGCTGAAACTGAAGCTTATAAGAAGAGTGTTGCTGATATTAAAGACTTCAGAGAAGAAACTTATTGGACTGAAGCTGAAAGGAAGGAAAGTTTAAAGAGGAAAAGAAAAACTGAAGCTACAGATGTTCAATTTTCAAAAAAAGAAAAGGTTGAGTTAAGATCTGAGACTAGTGATGAATTGAAGAATTATCTTAGAGTGGTAGATTTTGATTATACCAAGGAAGATGATGATTTGAAGATGAATAGATCAAAGATCAGTGCTTTTAAAGTGGTGAAAACCAAGAATGAAGAGTACATGGTTTTTTATAAGGAAGATGAAAGTTTTAAGGTTTTCAAAAGGTTATGGGATTTGCTGAATGTTATTGATAGAGTAGATCTATTCTACTTATATCAAGTTGTGAAGGCTTATTTTGAAGATCATTCATTAGAAGGTATTGGATTGGTTTTACATGGTGATCTAGTAACTATGTGGGAAACTGAAGAAGAAAGTATTGATGATATTTGGATGAATCAAGAAAACTGGGAAATAGTTTGCTGGAGATTCTTTGAAGAATCTGGAGTTCATGTTTTGGAGCTAGAAAATGGAACAATGATTCACATGTTTGCAGAAAGAAGATATCCTCTTACAGTTGAGCTCATGAGAAGGATGCTTGAGCATGGATTGGAAGTAGAAGAGGCTAATGAAACTGCTTGCATGGTGATCAATCTGTTTATCAACTGGACTACTATTGCTGAGAATGATCTATAACTGGTATGAATTTTATTTGAATAAATACTTTTTGATATATGAGTACTTTTATTCAAAGTACTGCTAGTCAGACAGTACTTTCATCAAAGTACTGTTTGCTGAACTAAACCAGTTAAATAACTTTTAGAAGAAACCTTTTTGTTAAGTAATAAATATTTTTGGAATAAAGGTTGAATAAATGGTTTTTGTGATGATAACATCAAATAGGTTATCAATCCACCATGGTTACAAAAGGATTGACTAATCCATGAGCAAACGGCTCTGGTAAAGATATATCAAATCCGTTTTTAGTTGACAACTTGCTAATAAGTTGGATGGTCATCAACTCACCATATCAGTAATGTGAAGAGTTGACTAGCCCACAAGAAAATGGCTTGTGGTAAAGGCAGTGGAAAAACCATTATTGGTAATTAGTTCACCATTAGATAAAAGAACTAACTAGTCCAGAAGGGTACAGCTTTTGGTAAATACTAAACAAATCTGTTGATAGCTGGTGGTTTGCTAAAAATCATATGGTTATCAATGTACCATGGTCTTACACACCAAAACATTTGGCTACTCCAGAGATAATGGCTTTGGTAAAGAGTTTTAAATCCATTAAATTTTCAATGATTCACTTGAAAGTGATGAGAATAGTATGCAACTTAAACTGAATTACTGTACAAATTGTCATATGTTGCTGTGTTGCTGAAAAGATGGAGATTGCTGGATGCTGTTGTGAAGAAAACAATTCTAAGAAGATACTTTGACTAAGCACAGATATTTCAGAGATACAACTTAAAGACTAAGAAACAATCCGTTTTAAAGATGAAGTTGTTAAAGATATATTCACAAAGGAACTTGAAGTCAAGCAAGTAGAATTCAAGTTAGGGGAGGATTGTTGGGATATGAAAGTGCTGAAGATATCAAAGTACTGAAGATATGAAAGTACTGTAAGCTGAAAAGAACTGGAAGAAGTCAAATAGTCAAAGTACTGCTAAATGACAGAGTCAAAGTACTGCAAGAGGAAGTCAAAGTACTGCTAGAACAAACAAACTGTTATATTCGTTTATGGAAAGAATTGTAAACCGACTAGGATATCCTTGAGCCTATAAAAGGACTTCTAGATTGGCATTAGAGGTACGATTTCAGAAAAAGAGTTTTAGAGTTTACGAATTAGAGTTTAGAGAAAAGTTCGATTATCTTAGAGTTGTATTAAGAGTATCTGCATAATAAGCAGATTTAGAGTTTATAATAAAGTTTTTCTTCTTAGCTTTGTTAAGTAAATTCCGCGTACTTGATAAAGATTGCTCAGTGTTTCTTTGTTAATAACTTAGGATTTATCCGAGGTTATTAAACCTTAACAAGCTAGTTAAGTTAGTTTGATTAAAGTATATCGATCCAACAACATCGATCCAACAAGTGGTATCAGAGCTTGTGTGGAAACTCTGAATAAGAAGAAACCCTAAAATCTACTACAATAGAACTCAAAGATGTCGACTGAAGCTGTTCCACCACCATCAATCACCTCACTCAGAATTCCAATCATCAAGAAGGGAGAATATGATCTATGGTGCATGAAGATGAGGCAGTACATTGCCATTACAGACCATGCTTTATGGAATGTAATTGTTAATGGCAATGAAGTAGTTCCAGAACCTGTGGAGATTGCTGGACAACCTAAACCACCCAAAGCTGTCTTACCTGCAGAAACAATAAGGAATCAAGAGAAGGCTCTCAATATCTTGTTGTCTGCTATACATGATGGACATCTATTGAAGTTCCATGATGCTAAAGATGCAAAGCAGATCTGGGCTGCTCTCAAGACTAGATTTGGTGGGAATGAAGCTTCTAAGAAAATGCACAGAAACCTACTGAAGCAACAGTTTGAAACTTTCACAGTTGGTGAAAGAGAGGGTCTTGATGCTGCTTATGACAGATTTCAAAATCTTCTCAATATGTTGGAGCTATACAAGGCAGAGGTATCTAGTGAAGATGCTAATCTTAAGTTCTTAAGGAGTTTGCCATCCACATGGCATGTGATTGCTACAATGATCAGAGGACAACCTGGTTTAGATGTCATGGACTTTGATGATCTCTATAACCATCTGAAGGTGTATAAGCATGAGATGAATGGTCAAACAGGCTCTAAGTCTCACAGTATTGCTTTTCTGTCGTCTGAAAAGAGGGGCAGTACTTCTACCAAAAGTACTGCTTCTCCTACTCAAAGTACTATGGCTCAAAGTACTGTTTCTTATGCTGCCCCAACCTATGCTCAGCCAACCCCACCTACTACTACTATGCACTCAGATGAAGTTGTGTGTTCCTTCTTTGCACAACAGGCTTCTTTACCTGTCACCTATGAAGAAGACCTCTCACAGATTGAAGAGGATGCTTTGGAAGAAATTGATATCAGGTGGCAAGTAGCAATGATTACTGCAAGGATCAAGAAATACATGAAGAAAACAGGAAAGAACATTGACTTCAAGCCAAAACAGGGAATCACTTTTGACAAATCAAAAATTGAATGCTTCAATTGTCAAAAGACTGGACACTTTGCAAAGGAGTGCAGGTTTGCTAAGTATCAAGCAAACAGGATGACTGAGAAACCAAAGCTGGAGCTCAAAGAAATACCTGTTACTGAAACAAAGGCTTTGGTTGCTCAAGAGAATTTGTCAGAGGTTGACTGGAGTGAAGAGTTTGATGATGAACCAGTGACCTATTATATGGTAGCAGTGGAAGAAGTAGTTGAAGATTCAGTGGAAGAATTGGACTGGAGCACTGCTTTTGAAGAAGAACCTGAACATGCTGCTTTGGAACCCAGAGATTGTCTAGGAGGATTTGATTGGAGCTTGGAGTGTGAAGATGATCCTATCTTACTTGCAATGGTAGCTACTTCACCAAGTTCACCCCCTATCTCTGAGGTATGCTCAGATTGTCATGATTTTTATCAAAAACTATTAAATAGTTATGTGATTGAAAGAGATAATTGTGTTAGGGCTAGGTCTGAGGTAGCAGGTTATCAAATAACTTTAGAATCTATGGAAGCCAAAATATTAACATATGAAAATAATGAGATGGCTTGGGCTGAAAAATATGAACAACATGATTACCAATTAAAACTAAGTGAGTGGAAGTTAAATTGTAAAATTGCTAAAATTGAGAAACTAACAGGAGAGAGATGATCTGTTAGCAAATTTTGATGCCTGGAATCAATCTGGTCTGTCACATGTTAGTTATGTGGAAAAACAAAGAAGAGCTTACATTAGAACTGGCTTAGGATTTGGTATGGACTTTACTAACATGGAAGAAAACACACCTAGTGATCAGGATGAATATGAGCTTGAGGACATAACCACTAGTGATGATGAGCTAATAAATTATGTAGATACATCTAGTAATAAGGACTCAACTAGTGACACACCTCCTAAGCTTAAGAAAGATAATGCTTATCATGCAGTCCCCCATCCCACTGGAATTCATCAACCCCCTAGGCCTGATGTTTCTCGTTTTGGTGTAGACACTCTTGAGTTTAGGAAGAAGCTTATTGGTCAATCTAGGACTGAAACCCCAAAAGAAACTGTTGAAACCAATGTTCAAGGTCAAGCAGTACCTTCAAATCAAAGTACTGCTTCACAAGCAGTACCTTAAGGAAAACCTTTTCAAAACAGTACTGCTAAACCTTTTTGGGAAAACTTTGGTCAAAACAGATTTCATCATTCACCTAGAAGGCACAATAGTTTTGGTCATAGAAATAGAGGAAGACACTTTGGAAGTATGGGTCAAAAATTGTGTTTTGTATGCTATAGTCCTAATCATTTAATCAAAGATTGTGATCGTCACTCAGAATACTTTAGAAACTTTCAAAAGACCAGGTTTGCAAACCAGAAACCTAGAGAGAACAAACCAGTTTGGAGTAATTCGAATAGGGTTAATCATAGTAACTTTTCAAAAGACTATAGGTACCCTCACCAGAGAAGACCCTTTTCAAAACCACCAGTACCTTCAAACAATTTTCAAAGAACTCAAGCAGTACCTTCTCAAAGTACTGCTAGATTTTCAAATAACCAAGGTACTGAAAGCACAGTTTGGAATGAGAAGCCTAGGAGATCAAATTATTATCAATCTAGAAGGCGTTACAACTCTAGAAGAGTGGATAGATCACGGGACTCTTCACCTGATGTTAAAACCAAATGGGTTAAAAAGGAAAGTACTGATGGGGACCAAACAGTACTTTCAACAACTGATAGTGACCCAGTTTTTTTTTGTTAAAGATGATTTTGTGGAAAAAGGAAAGGAGCTTTTAGTTGAAAAAGAAAGTTTTAATGAAAAACCACCACAAGTTTTAAAACAAAAGATAGTACTTGATTCTGTTCACAAAAACTGTGAAGGATACGTACTCAAGGAATTTGAGTATGTTACTCCACAAGGGGAACACAAGTCAGTAATGGCTTGGGTTCCTAAAAATCACTAACTTTTCTATCTTTGTGCAGGGCAACCCAGAAGAGGAGCTTAAAGATCATCTAATTGTGGATAGTGGTTGCTCTGGAAGTATGACAGGAGACAGTGAGATTCTGTCAGATTTTAGATCTATTAGTGGAGGCAGAGTTGCATTTGGGAATGATCCCAATGGAGGAAGAATTACTGGGAAAGGAACCATCAAAGCAGGGCGAATTGATTTTGAGAATGTTAGATATGTGAAGGAGCTCAAGTTCAATTTATTATCAGTCTCTCAAATCTGTGATAAAAAGAATCATGTGTTATTTACTGACACAGAATGTCTCATTCTTTCTTCTGATTTTAAGCCTGTAGATGATAACTTGGTAGTACTCAGAGTACCAAGAACTAATGATGTGTATAGTCTGGACATGAAGAGTCTTCACTCTTATGGGAGAGCCACCTGTTTAGTGGCAAAAGCAACAACTGAAGAAGCACATCAGTGGCATAGAAGATTGGGCCATGTGAATTACAAGAATATCAACAAACTGGTCAAAGGCAATTTAGTTAGAGGTTTACCTTCAAAGACTTACAAGAATGATCACTCATGTTTGGCGTGCAAGAAGGGTAAACAACACAAAGCTTCATGCAAGAAGCTTGAGGAGAGAACAATTAGAGAACCATTGGAGCTGTTACATATGGATCTGTTTGGACCTGTCTCTGTGGCAAGTTTAAACAAGAAAAAGTACTGCTTGGTTATTACAGATGATTGCAGTCGTTTCAGTTGGGCATTTTTCTTAGGATTTAAAGATGATACTTTTGATGCTATTCAGACTCTCATAATAGCACTAGAAAACCAATTGAGACTCAAGGTTAGAGGAATTAGATGTGATAATGGGACTGAATTCAAGAACAAGCTCATGGATGAATTATGTGCTAACAAAGGAATCAAGAAGGAGTTCAGTATTGCAAGAACACCACAGCAAAATGGTGTTGCAGAGAGGAAGAATAGGACTTTGATTGAAGCAGCCAGAACTATGCTAGCAGATTCACATCTACCTATTCAATTCTGGGTTAAAGCTGTAAGTACTGCTTGCTATGTACTTAACAGAGTCTCAGTCACCAAACCACAGATGAAGACACCCTATGAGTTGCAGATGGGCAACAAACCCAACATTCGATTTAGGAAGCCTTTTGGATGCTCTCTCACTATTTTAAATACAATTGATAATTTGGGTAAGTTTGATGGCAAATCAGAAGAAGGATATTTATTGGACTATTGTACCAACAGCAAGGGCTTTAGAGTGTACAACAGAGTAACTAAGAAGGTTCAAGATTATCTTCATGTTGAGTTTTTAGAAGATCAAGCAAATGAGAAGGGAAAAGGTCCTGATTGGATGTTTGATCTTGAAGTTTTGACTCCTTCAATGAACTATGTACCTGTCAGAGAAGAAAATCAACCTATGTCCAATGGCGAAGATTTACAGTATGTTGTTCATGGAGTTCATATTAGACCTGATGTTGTTCCGGATGAAGAACCTAAATCTGTGGATCCAAAGCAAAGTACTGATGAACCAAAATCTTCACTATCTGCTGAAGATCAAGCTATTCAAGAGACACTTAATCAAATGCTTTTTCAAGATGTACTGGCACACTCTTATTCTGATGAACAAAGAAGAGCTTATGAAGAAGCAAAGAAAAAGAACAAGACTGCTGACTATTCTCACAGTACTTTGGACAGTACTTTCGAACAAAGTACTGATGTCCCTGTTGACAGTACTTTGAATGATTTGGATGATCCTACCATGCCTGGATTAGAAGAAACTGATGATGAATTTCAAGATGAAGGTATTTTCTCAGATTCCAATGAAGGTGCTGATTTGAAAAACTTGGATGATGATTTTGATGTTCCACAGTCTCCAAACTTAAGAATTCATTAGAATCATCCTACTGATCAAATCATTGGTCCTTCTACTTCTGGTGTGATGACAAGACACAAAGCTAAGAGTTTTACTACACCTCACAATGCTTTACTTAACTTTGTGTATAAACAAAACAGGCTGAATCATAAGGACCATCAAACCTGCCTATTTACTTGTTTTATCTCTCAAGAGGAACCCAAGAATATTGCTCATGCTTTGACTAAAGAGAGCTGGGTTGAAGCTATGCAGGAAGAACTTCTTCAATTTCAACTTCAAGAAGTTTGGGTATTATGTGATCTTCCAGATGGGAAGAGAGTTATTGGAACCAGATGGGTTTTCAGAGTCAAAAGAGATGAAAGAGGTAATGTCATCAAGAACAAGGCAAGGTTAGTAGCTGAAGGCTACAGACAGGAGGAAGGAGTAGATTATGATGAAGTATTTGCTCCTGTAGCAAGGATTGAAGCAATTAGAATATTTCTTGCTTTTGCTTCATATATGGGCTTTCAGGTTTACCAGATGGATGTCAAGAGTGACTTTCTTTATGGCAGTATTACAGAAGAGGTGTATGTTAAACAACCTCCAGGTTTTGAAGATCCTAAACACCCCAACAAAGTCTACAAGGTGGTTAAGGCTCTTTATGGCCTTCATCAGGCACCTCGAGCTTGGTATGAGAGGCTCTCCACATTCTTATTAAAACATGGTTACAGGAGGGGAGCTATTGATAAGACTTTGTTTATCAAGAGAGACAAGAAGGATATCATGTTAGTTCAAGTTTATGTTGATGATATCATCTTTGGAGCTACCAAACAGTCCATGGTTAAGGAGTTTGAGCAGCTAATGCAGAAGGAATTTCAGATGAGTTCAATGGGTGAGTTAACTTTCTTTTTGGGACTTCAAGTTAAGCAATCAAAGGAAGGTATTTTTATCAGTCAAGACAAGTATGTATCTGACATACTTAAGAAGTTCAGTTTTGATGCAATGAAGCCAGTAACTACACCTATTAAATCAATCAACTCATTGGGCAAAGATGAAGATGGACAACCTGTTGAAGTCAAGCTATATAGATCAATGATTGGTTGTCTTATGTATCTTACTGCATCAAGGCCTGATATCATGTTTGCAGTGTGTTTATGTGCAAGATATCAAGTCTCACCAAAGGTCTCTCATATGAATGCAGTCAAGAGGATTTTTAGTTATTTGAAACAACAACCTAAGTTAGGGTTGTGGTATCCTAAGGATTCACCTTTTCACTTGGAAGCTTTTTCAGATAGTGATTATGCAGGTGATAACTATGATAGAAGATCAACAACTGGAGGATGCCAATATCTTGGAAGAAGGTTAGTCTCCTGGCAATGCAAGAAACACACAATTGCAGCAACATCCTCTGCTGAAGCTGGATACGTGGCTGCTGCAAGCTGTTGTGGACAAGTTTTGTGGATGCAGAATCAACTCTTGGACTATGGGTTCAACTTTAAAAATACTCCTATCAATATTAATAATGAGAGTACTATTTGTATTGTAAAGAATCCAGTTTATCATTCCAAGACAAAGCACATTCAGATTCGGCATCACTTCATCAGAGATTGTTATGAGCACAGGCTCATTAATGTGGTCAAGGTTCACACAGATGACAATGTAGCTGACTTACTCACCAAAGGCTTTGATGTTTCAAGATTCAATCACTTGGTGGTGAGTATTGGCATGATTAACTAATGAGCTACATTTAAGGGGAGGACTATTAAGTATTAGTATAGTCCTATGCATTGTTTGAGGGGAGGATATTTGTGTATACTTAGCTTATACAGAGGAATTTGGAAAAGTACTGTTTTTTATGAAAGTACTGCTTGGAAAGTACTGCCTGGGAAAGTACTGCTTATGTGGAAGTACTGTTTGTCGTATTGAAGTACTGTTCCAACGGTAGTATTGAGGGGTAATTACTACTAACGGTAACTTTGTTATTATGGGCTGTGATTTTTCAAATCCTACCTATAAATAACTACTCTCCGATTTTCCCTCTCATATTCATATTATCGAATCTTTTCCATATTTCTCTAATCTCTTTATTATTCGAACATATCTCTTAATTGTGCTCACACATTCATCAATGGCGAATCGACATACTGTTTCAAAGCACAACCCGGTGGCTAATTTGGAAAAGACTGAGGCGAATGTGGTTTTTCATGATATAATTGATTATCTTACTGGGTCGCAAATCAGTTATGCTCTTTTAGTGGAGCCGGATATAATTGCACCTTGGATTCAAGCATTTTGGGCTAATGCTAGGGATAATATGGAGAATGATGAATATTATGTTCGATCAACAGTTGTTGGAAGAACTATCACGATTACAGAAGCCTCTTTTAGAGAAGACTTATTATTTGATGATGAAGGCGGGGCAATTCGTTTTGGTAAACAACTGATTTGGGATACATTTAGGGACATTGGTTATGAAGGGTCCTTAACAGAACAAACATTCAAGAAACCCTTATTTTGTCCTCATTGGAAATTTTTGGTTCATGTGTTGCTCCATTGCATAAGTGCTAAGAGTACCTCTTGGGAGCAGTTTGGGTCAAATATAGCTTCTGCTATAGTTAGATTAGCTACAAATCGTGTTTTTAACTTCTCAAGGCTAATTCTGGATGGAATGCTCTCACATATCTTACATGGATCCAAATGGCTAATGTATCCAAGGTTTATACAAGTTTTCTTGAACAAGCAACTTGCTGATGTGCCAAAGCCTACAGACTTATTGCCTGTTATTGTCCAACAAGCAAAGATTTTTACCTTTATGACAAGAAGGAGTGATTTATTCAGAGGTCAAGACACTCCATTAACTCCTTCTATGATGGAAATTGTTCAGGCTATTAGGGATGACGCTGGAGAAGGTGATGACAGTGAAAGTACTGCTTCTCAACAAGGTACTGCATCACTAGGAGCTGCATCTCAGAGTGCTGCTTCACAAAGTGCTGCATCACAAAGTACTGCTTCGCAGAGCATTGATATTCAAGAAGATGTTGCAGTTGCACCTCCACTTTCTCTACCAGTATCTCCACATGAAGAACATTTATCATCTGAAGAAGATGCACCCACTATGGAGCCTGAGGGTCAAGTTCTCAACAACTATGCTTTATCACGGGAATTGACTCATCTGAAGAAATCTTTTGAAGATCAGGCTACTGAGCTAAGGAGATTAAAGCTCAAGTTTAGAAAGTTACGGAATTTTGTTAAACCTTTTATTCAAAGTTATCACTTATGGGTTAAGGAAGAAAACAAGCGCCGCAGGCAATTAAGGAAGGTTCATAAAGGCAAGAACGTTCCAAAACCATCTTCTGTCAACTTGGGGAGGAATTTCGATGAAAAGAATTTGAAAGAAGATGCTGTTAAGGAGAAGAATTTCAAGGTACTGAAGAGCATGTTATCATTGAAAGTACTGAAGAAGAAAGGTCTGAAGATCAAGGTACTGAACAACAAAGTACTGAACAACAAAGTACTGCTTTTCAAGAAACCTTAAGACAAGAGTTAATTACTCCTAGAGTATTAGATTTTGAAGATGAAGTTGGTCCTTCAACTGTTATTCATGAAGAACAAGCTGGTCCTTCAACATCTGCCATACCAGAAGAAGCTGATACACCAAACCTGTAAGAACTGCGAGTGATGATCAACTTATTGCTGAAATACTGCATGATTTATCAAAGCTAAAAGGTGTTACTATTTCTGAAGTTGCAGAGGAACAACCAAGAGCTTCTCAACCTGCAATAGATCCTAAAGATAAAGGAAAGGGTATTCTGGTATATACTAAGAATAAAAAGCTAACTTTGGCAGATCTTAGAGCAATTGAAGTTGCTAAGAATGAAGAAGCAGCTAGAAAAGTACAAGAAGAGCTTAATGCTGAAGTAGTGGCTGAAGTTACTAATGAAGAGGCAATGAATGAAGAAGCAGCTAGGAAATTACAAGAGGAATTAAATGCTGAAGCTGCTGAACCATTACAGTCACCTACTCCTGTTTCTTTTATACCTAGAAGACCAAATCTTGCTAAAGAAAGAAATGCAATGATGGCTTATTTGAAAGCTCGAGGATATAAAGGATTGCAGAAGCTGAATTATGTTGATATGAAAAGATTATATGATGTTGAGACAGAGGCTTATAAGAAGGAAGTTGCAAGCATCAAAGATTTTAGAGATGAAGCTGCTTGGACTGATGCAGAAAGAAAGAAAAGCTTAAAAAGAAAAAGGAAAACTGAAGCGGAAGATACACAGTTTTCAAAGAAAGAGAAAGTTGAGTTAAGATCTGAAACTAGGGATGAACTAAGAAACTATCTCAGAATAGTAGATTTTGATTATTCCAAAGAAGATGTTGATATGAAGATGAACAGATCTCAGATTATTGCTTTTGGAGTTGTGAAATCTAAAGATGGAGGTTATCTGATGTTTCATAGAGAAGATGAAAGCTTCAGAGTGTTCAATAGGCTATGGGATTTATTGCACATCATAGATAGAGTGGATCTATTCTATTTATATCATGTGGTGAAAGATTATTTTGAACATCATCCATTAGAAGGAATTGGTTTAGTTTTACTTAGAGATCTCACAACTGCATGGGAAACTGAAGAACAAAGCAGTGATGAAGTTTGGAAGAATCAAGAGCACTGGGAGATTGTTAGTTGGAGATTCTTTGAAGAATCTGGAATACATGTTCTAGAGCTGGAAAATGGTACAATGATTCACATGTTTGCAGATAGAAGATATCCTCTTACAGTTGAGCTTATGAGGAGGATGCTAGAGCATGGAATGGAAGTTGAAGAGGATAATGAAACTGCTTGTATGGTCATCAATATGTTTATCAACTGGACTACTATTGCTGAAAATGAGGAATAACTGGTATGAATTTTCATTGAATAAATTTTTGATAAAATCAGTACTTTATTCAAAGTACTGCTGATCAAACAGTACTTTAATCAAAGTACTGTTTGCAGCTTTTAACCAGTTAAATGATTTTTTGAAGAAACCTTTTGTTAAGTAATAAATATTTTGAAACAAAGGTTGAATAAATGGTTTTTGAGATGGTAACATCAATAGGTTATCAATCCACCATGGTTACAAAAGGATTGGCTAATCCATGAGCAAACGGCTCTGGTAAAGATATCTCAAATCCGTTTTTAGTTGACAACTTGCTAATAAGTTGTGTGGTAATCAACTCACCATATCAGTTAATGTGAAGAGTTGGCTAGCCCACAAGAAAATGGCTTGTGGTAAAGGCTGTGGAAAAACCATTATTGGTAATTAGTTCACCATTAGATAAAAGAACTAACTAGTCCAGAAGGGTACAACTTTTGGTAAAGACTAATCAAATCTGTTGATAGCTGATGATTTGCTAAAAATCATATGGTTATCAATGTACCATGGTCTTACACACCAAAACATTTGGCTACTCCAGAGTTAATGGCTTTGGTAAAGAGAACAAAATCCATTAAAATTTTCAATGATTCACCTCTCACAGAAGTTAACACATCTGGAAGTGATGAGAATAGATTGCAACTTTTACTGAATTGATGTACAAAACTGTCATATGTTGCTGTGTTGCTGAAAAGATGGAGCTTGCTGGATGCTGCAGTAGAAGAATAATTTTAAAGATACTTTGATAAGCACAGAAACTACAAAGATACAATCTAAGGACAAAGACACAATCATTCCTTGAAGCTGGAAAAGTGAAAAATTAATTTACAAAGGAACTTTAAGTCAAACAAGTAGAATTCAAGTTAGGGGAGGATTGTTGGGATATGAAAGTGCTGAAGATTGACAAAGTACTGCAGAAAGACAAAGTACTGTACTGGAAGAAGACAAAGAGTCAAAGTACTGCTAAAGATAAAGTCAAAGTACTGCTGTCGAAGGTCAAAGTACTGCAAGACTAAAGAACTGTTTTATTTGTTTATAGAAAGTCTTGTAATTCTAGAATATTCTATATTAGATTACTTGTCGTACAAGGTTACATATTGTAAACCGACTAGGGTTATCCTTGAGCCTATAAAAGGACCCCTAGGATGGTATTAGAGAATACGATTTTAGAGAGTACGAGTTCACAAGTGTTTAGAGTTTTAGAAGAAGTTGTTAAAGTATCTGCATAATAAGCAGATTTAGTGTTATTAATAAAGTTGTTCTTCTTAGATTTATTAAGTAAATTCCGCGTACTTGATAAAGATTACTCAGTATTCCATTGTTAATAACTTAGGATTTATCCGAGGTTATTAAACCTTAACAAGCTAGTAAGTTAGTTTGGTTAGAGTACATCGATCCAACAACTTCCTTCACCACCCCCAACAGCCCCCTTTCTACGCATAAGCTGGTTTTCAACGCCTAAGCACTTCTTCAACAAACAACTAGTTTCATTCGACTACAAAGATCCATCATCTAACACAAGATTTAAAAATAAAAAAATAAAAAAATAATCGAACACCCAAACACCCTCAAATATCATATTCATCCTCTCCTTCTCCAATCTCCAGATCCCTTCCACCCTAATCCAAGAAACCATCACCATGTCGTCAAAAAAGGAATTCACAGTGCCCCCAGTGATCTTCCCATCATCATCAGGGGGCGGCCCCCAACGCCGTCTTCCAACAGCCCCTTTCCAACCATCCACCCCGAGCCTCCCCTTCATGTCCTTCGACATCGGCTCATCCCCAGCCTCCACTTCCTGCACCACCCCCAGCAGCCCCCTTTCTACGCATAAGCTGGTTTTCTACGCCTAAGCACTTCTTCAACAAACAACTAGTTTCATTCGACTACAAAGATCCATCATCTAACACAAGATTTAAAAAAAAGTAAATAAATAAAAATAATCGAACTCCCAAACACAATCAAATATCATATTCATCCTCTCCTTCTCCAATATCCAGATCCCTTCCACCCTAATCCAAGAAACCATCACCATGTCGTCAAAAAAGGAATTCACGGTGCCCCAATTGATCTTCCCATCATCATCAGGGGGCAGCCCCCAACGCCGTCTCCCAACAGCCCCTTTCCAACCATCCACCCCGAGCCTCCCCTTCATGTCCTTCGACATCGGCTCATCCCCAGCCACCACTTCCTTCACCACCCCCAACAGCCCCTTTCTACGCATAAGCTGGTTTTCTACGCCTAAGCACTTCTTCAACAAACAACTAGTTTCATTCGACTACAAAGATCCATCATCTAACACAAGATTTAAAAAAATAAATAATATAAACAAATAAAAAATAATAATCGAACTCCCAAACACCCTTAAATATCATATTCTTCCTCTCCTTCTCCAATCTCCAAATCCGTTCCACCCTAATCCAAGAAACCATCACCATGTCGTCAAAAAAGGAATTCACGTTGCCCCCAGTGATCTTCCCATCATCATCAGGGGGCGGCCCCCAACGCCGACTCCCAACAGCCCCCTTCTAACCATCCACCCGAGCCTCCCCTTCATGTCCTTCGACATCGGCTCATCCCCAGCCACCACTTCCTTCACCACCCCCAACAGCCCCTTTCTACGCATAAGCTGGTTTTCTACGCCTAAGCACTTCTTCAACAAACAACTAGTTTCATTCGACTACAAAGATCCATCATCTAACACAAGATTTAATATAAACAAATAAAAAATAATAATCGAACTCCCAAACACCCTTAAATATCATATTCTTCCTCTCCTTCTCCAATCTCCAAATCCGTTCCACCCTAATCCAAGAAACCATCACCATGTCGTCAAAAAAGGAATTCACGTTGCCCCCAGTGATCTTCCCATCATCATCAGGGGGCGGCCCCCAACGCCGACTCCCAACAGCCCCCTTCTAACCATCCACCCGAGCCTCCCCTTCATGTCCTTCGACATCGGCTCATCCCCAGCCTCCACTTCCTTCACCACCCCCAACAGCCCCCTTTCTACGCATAAGCTGGTTTTCTACGCCTAGGAACTTCTTAAACAAACAACTAGTTTCATTCGACTACAATGATCCATCATCTAACACAAGATTTTGAAAAAAAATTTAATAGAACTCCCAAACACCCTCAAATATCATATTCATCCTCTCCTTCTCCAATTTCCAGATCCCTTCCACCCTAATCCAAGAAACCATCACCATGTCGTCAAAAAAGGAATTCACGGTGCCCCAAGTGATCTTCCCATCATCATCAGGGGGCGGCCCCCAACGCCGTCTCCCAACAACCCCCATCCAACCATCCATCCCCAGCCTCCACTTCCTTCACCACCCCCAACTGCCCCCTTTCTACGCATAAGCTGGTTTTCTACGCCTAATCACTTCTTCAACAAACAACTAGTTTCATTCGATTACAAAGATCCATCATCTAACACAAGATTTAAAAAATAATAATAATAATAATAATAATCGAACTCCCAAACACCCTCAAATATCATATTTATACTCTCCTTCTCTAAATCCCTTCCACCCTAATCCAAGAAACCATCACCATGTCGTCAAAAAAAGAATTCACGGTGCCCCCAGTGATCTTCCCATCATCATCAGGGGGCGGCCCCCAACGCCGTCTCCGAACAACCCCCTTCCAACCATCCACCCCGAGCCTCCCCTTCATGTCCTTCGACATCGGCTCATCCCCAGCCTCCACTTCCTTCACCACCCCCAACAGCCCTTTTATACGCATAAGCTGGTTTTCTACGCCTAAGCACTTCTTCAACAAACAACTAGTTTCTTTCGACTACAAAGATCCATCATCTAACACAAGATTTAAAAAAATAAATATTATAAACAAATAAAAAAAATCGAACTCCCAAACACCCTCAAATATCATATTCTTCCTCTCCTTCTCCAATCTCCAGATCCCTTCCACCCTAATCCAAGAAACCATCACCATGTCGTCAAAAAAGGAATTCACGGTGCCCCCAATGATCTTCCCATCATCATCAGGGGGCGGCCCCCAACGCCGTCTCCCAACAGCCCCCTTCCAACCATCCACCCCGAGCCTTCCCTTCATGTCCTTCGACATCGGCTCATCCCCAGCCTCCACTTCCTTCACCACCCCAAACTGCCCCCTTTCTACGCATAAGCTGGTTTTCAACGCCTAGGCACTTCTTAAACAAACAACTAGTTTCATTCGACTACAACGATCCATCATCTAACACAAGATTTTGAAAAAAAATTAAAAAAAAAACTAAAATTAATCGAACTCCCAAACACCCTCAAATAGCATATTCATCCTCTCCTTCTCCAATTTCCAGATCCCTTCCACCCTAATCCAAGAAACCATCACCATGTCGTCAAAAAAGGAATTCACGGTGCCCCAAGTGATCTTCCCATCATCATCAGGGGGCGGCCCCCAATGCCGTCTCCCAACAGCCCCCTTCCAACCATCCACCCCGAGCTTCCCCTTCATGTCCTTCGACATCGGCTCATCCCCAGCCTCCACTTCCTTCACCACCCCCAACTGCCCCCTTTCTACGCATAAGCTGGTTTTCTACGCCTAATCACTTCTTCAACAAACAACTAGTTTCATTCGACTACAAAGATCCATCATCTAAAACAAGATTTAAAAAAGAATAATAATAATAATAATAATAATAATAATAATAATAATAATAATAATAATAATAATAATAATAATAATAATAATAATAATAATAATAATAATAATAATAATAATAATAATAATAATAATAATAATAATAATAATAATAATAATAATAATAATAATAATAATAATAATAATAATAATAATAATAATAATAATAATAATAATAATAATAATAATAATAATAATAATAATAATAATAATAATAATAATAATAATAATAATAATAATAATAATAATAATAATAATAATCGAACTCCCAAACACCCTCAAATATCATATTCATACTCTCATTCTCTAAATCCCTTCCACCCTAATCCAAGAAACCATCACCATGTCGTCAAAAAAAGAATTCACGGTGCCCCCAGTGATCTTCTCATCATCATCAGGGGGCGGCCCCCAACGCCGTCTCCCAACAGCCCCCTTCCAACCATCCACCCCGAGCCTCCCCTTCATGTCCTTCGACATCGGCTCATCCCCAGCCTCCACTTCCTTCACCACCTTCAACAGCCCCTTTCTACGCATAAGCTGGTTTTCTACGCCTAAGCACTTCTTCAACAAACAACTAGTTTCATTCGACTACAAAGATCCATCATCTAACACAAGATTTAAAAAAATAAATAATATAAACAAATAAAAAAAATCGAACTCCCAAACACCCTCAAATATCATATTATTCCTCTCCTTCTCCAATCTCCAGATCCCTTCCACCCTAATCGAAGAAACCATCACCATGTCGTCAAAAAAAGAATTCACGGTGCCCCCAGTGATCTTCCCATCATCATCAGGGGGCGGCCCCCAACGCCGTCTCCCAACAGCCCCCTTCCAACCATCCACCCCGAGC
>BPTQ01000003.1:254529730-254567297 GCA_019973895.1 Chrysanthemum seticuspe | reverse complement strand
AATAAAAAAAATAAAAAAATAAAAAATAAAAAGATCCATCATCTAACACAAGATTTAAAAATAAAAAATAAAAAAATAAAAAAAATAATCGAAAACCCAAACACCCTCAATTATCATATTCATCCTCTCCTTCTCCAGTCTCTAAATCCCTTCCACCCTAATCCAAGAAACCATCACCATGTCGTCAAAAAAGGAATTCACGGTGCCCCCAGTGATCTTCCCATCATCATCAGGGGGCGGCCCCCAACGCCGTCTCCCAACAGCCCCTTTCCAACCATCCACCCCGAGCCTCCCCTTCATGTCCTTCGACATCGGCTCATCCCCAGCCTCCACTTCCTTCACCACCCCCAACAGCCCCCTTTCTACGCATAAGCTGGTTTTCTACGCCTAAACGCTTCTTCAACAAACAACTAGTTTCATTCGACTACAAAGATCCATCATCTAACACATGATTTAAAAAAAAAGTAATAATCGAACTCCCAAACACCCTCGAATATCATATTCATCCTCTCCTTCTCCAATCTCCAGATCCCTTCACACCTAATCCATGAAACCATCACCATGTCGTCAAAAAAGGAATTCACGGTGCCCCCAGTGATCTTCCCATCATCATCAGGGGGCGGCCCCCAACGCCGTCTCCCAACAGCCACCTTCCAACCATCCACCCCGAGCCTCCCCTTCATGTCCTTTGACATCGGCTCATCCCCAGCCTCCACTTCCTTCACCACCCCCAACAGCCCCCTTTCTACGCATAAGCTGGTTTTCTACGCCTAAGCACTTCTTCAACAAACAACTCGTTTCATTCGATTACAAATATCCATCATCTAACACAAGATTTAAAAATAAAAAATAAAAAATAAAAAAAATAATCGAACACCCAAACACCCTCAAATATCATATTCATCCTCTCCTTCTCCAGCCTCCAGAATCCCTTCCACCCTAATCAAGAAACCATCACCATGTCGTCAAAAAAAGAATTCACGGTGCCCCCAGTGATCTTCCCATCATCATCAGGGGGCGGCCCCCAACGCCGTCTCCCAACAGCCCCCTTCCAACCATCCACCCCGAGCCTCCCCTTCATGTCCTTCGACATCGGCTCATCCCCAGCCTCCACTTCCTTCACCACCCCCAACAGCCCCTTTCTACGCATAAGCTGGTTTTCTACGCCTAAGCCACTTCTTCAACAAACAACTAGTTTCATTCGACTACAAAGATCCATCATCTAACACAAGATTTAAAAAAATAAATATATAAACAAATAAAAAAAAATCGAACATCCCAAACACCCTCAAATATCATATTATTCCTCTCCTTCTCCAATCTCCAGATCCCTTCCACCCTAATCAAGAAACCATCACCATGTCGTCAAAAAAGGAATTCACGGTGCCCCCAGTGATCTTCCCATCATCATCAGGGGGCGGCCCCCAACGCCGTCTCCCAACAGCCCCCTTCCAACCATCCACCCCGAGCCTCCCCTTCATGTTCCTTCGACATCGGCTCATCCCCAGCCTCCACTTCCTTCACCACCCCCAACAGCCCCCTTTCTACGCATAAGCTGGTTTTCTACGCCTAAACGCTTCTTCAACAAACAACTAGTTTCATTCGACTACAAAGATCCATCATCTAACACATGATTTAAAAAAAAAGTAATAATCGAACTCCCAAACACCCTCGAATATCATATTCATCCTCTCCTTCTCCAATCTCCAGATCCCTTCCACCCTAATCCAAGAAACCATCACCAAGTCGTCAAAAAAGGAATTCACGGTGCCCCAGTGATCTTCCCATCATCATCAGGGGGCGGCCCCCGAACGCCGTCTCCCAACAGCCCCCTTCCAACCATCCACCCCGAGCCTCCCCTTCATGTCCTTCGACATCGGCTCATCCCCAGCCTCCACTTCCTTCACCACCCCCAACAGCCCCCTTTCTACGCATAAACTGGTTTTCTACGCCTAAGTACTTCTTCAACAAACAACTAGTTTCATTCGATTACAAAGATCCATCATCTAACACAAGATTTAAAAATAAAAAATAAAAAAATAAAAAAAATAATCGAACACCCAAACACCCTCAATTATCATATTCATCCTCTCCTTCTCCAGTCTCTAAATCCCTTCCACCCTAATCCAAGAAACCATCACCATGTCGTCAAAAAAGGAATTCACGGTGCCCCCAGTGATCTTCCCATCATCATCAGGGGGCGGCCCCCAATGCCGTCTCCCAACAGCCCCCTTCCAACCATCCACCCCGAGCCTCCCCTTCATGTTCTTCGACATCGGCTCATCCCCAGCCTCCACTTCCTTCACCACCCCCAACAGCCCCCTTTATACGCATAAGCTGGTTTTCTACGCCTAAACGCTTCTTCAACAAACAACTAGTTTCATTCGACTACAAAGATCCATCATCTAACACATGATTTTAAAAAGTAATAATCGAACTCCCAAACACCCTCGAATATCATATTCATCCTCTCCTTCTCCAATCTCCAGATCCCTTCTACCCTAATCCATGAAACCATCACCATGTCGTCAAAAAAGGAATTCACGGTGCCCCCAGTGATCTTCCCATCATCATCAGGGGGCGGCCCCCAACGCCGTCTCCCAACAGCCACCTTCCAACCATCCACCCCGAGCCTCCCCTTCATGTCCTTTGACATCGGCTCATCCCCAGCCTCCACTTCCTTCACCACCCCCAACAGCCCCCTTTCTACGCATAAGCTGGTTTTCTACGCCTAAGCACTTCTTCAACAAACAACTCGTTTCATTCGATTACAAATATCCATCATCTAACACAAGATTTAAAAATAAAAAATAAAAAAATAAAAAAAATAATCGAACACCCAAACACCCTCAAATATCATATTCATCCTCTCCTTCTCCAGCCTCCAGATCCCTTCCACCCTAATCCAAGAAACCATCACCATGTCGTCAAAAAAGGAATTCACGGTGCCCCCAGTGATCTTCCAATCATCATCAATGGGCGGCCCCCAACGCCGTCTCCCAACAGCCACCTTCCAACCATCCACCCCGAGCCTCCCCTTCATGTCCTTCGACATCGGCTCATCCCCAGCCTCCACTTCCTTCACCACCCCCAACAGCCCCCTTTCTACGCCTAAGCACTTCTTCAACAAACAACTAGTTTCATTCGATTACAAAGATCCATCATCTAACACAAGATTTAAAAATAAAAAATAAAAAAATAAAAAAAAATAATCGAACACCCAAACACCCTCAATTATGATATTCATCCTCTCCTTCTCCAATCTCTAAATCCCTTCCACCCTAATCCAAGAAACCATCACCATGTCGTCGAAAAAGGAATTCACGGTGCCCTCAGTGATCTTCCCATCATCATCAGGGGGCGGCCCCAAACGTCGTCTCCCAATAGCCCCCTTCCAACCATCCACCCCGAGCCTCCCCTTCATGTTCTTCGACATCGGCTCATCCCCAGCCTCCACTTCCTTCACCACCCCCAACAGCCCCCTTTCTACGCATAAGCTGGTTTTCTACGCCTAAACGCTTCTTCAACAAACAACTAGTTTCATTCGACTACAAAGATCCATCATCTAACACATGATTTAAAAAAAAGTAATAATCGAACTCCCAAACACCCTCGAATATCATATTCATCCTCTCCTTCTCCAATCTCCAGATCCCTTCCAACCTAATCCAAGAAACCATCACCAAGTCGTCAAAAAAGGAATTCACGGTGCCCCAAGTGATCTTCCCATCATCATCAGGGGGCGGCACCCGACGCCGTCTCCCAACAGCCACCTTCCAACCATCCACCCCGAGCCTCCCCTTCATGTCCTTCGACATCTGCTCATCCCCAGCCTCCACTTCCTTCACCACCCCCAACAGCCCCCTTTCTACGCATAAACTGGTTTTCTACGCCTAAGTACTTCTTCAACAAACAACTAGTTTCATTCGATTACAAAGATCCATCATCTAACACAAGATTTAAAAATAAAAAATAAAAAAATAAAAAAAATAATCGAACACCCAAACACCCTCAATTATCATATTCATCCTCTCCTTCTCCAGTCTCTAAATCCCTTCCACCCTAATCCAAGAAACCATCACCATGTCGTCAAAAAAGGAATTCACGGTGCCCCCAGTGATCTTCCCATCATCATCAGGGGGCGGCCCCCAATGCCGTCTCCCAACAGCCCCCTTCCAACCATCCACCCCGAGCCTCCCCTTCATGTTCTTCGACATCGGCTCATCCCCAGCCTCCACTTCCTTCACCACCCCCAACAGCCCCCTTTATATGCATAAGCTGGTTTTCTACGCCTAAACGCTTCTTCAACAAACAACTAGTTTCATTCGACTACAAAGATCCATCATCTAACACATGATTTTAAAAGTAATAATCGAACTCCCAAACACCCTCGAATATCATATTCATCCTCTCCTTCTCCAATCTCCAGATCCCTTCCACCCTAATCCAAGAAACCATCACCATGTCGTCAAAAAAGGAATTCACGGTGCCCCCAGTGATCTTCCCATCATCATCAGGGGGCGGCCCCCAACGCCGTCTCCCAACAGCCACCTTCCAACCATCCACCCCGAGCCTCCCCTTCATGTCCTTCGACATCGGCTCATCCCCAGCCTCCACTTCCTTCACCACCCCCAACAGCCCCCTTTCTACGCATAAGCTGGTTTTCTACGCCTAAGCACTTCTTCAACAAACAACTAGTTTCATTCGATTACAAATATCCATCATCTAACACAAGATTTAAAAATAAAAAATAAAAAAATAAAAAAAATAATCGAACACCCAAACACCCTCAAATATCATATTCATCCTCTCCTTCTCCAATCTCTAGATCCCTTCCACCCTAATCCAAGAAACCATCACCATGTCGTCAAAAAAGGAATTCACGGTGCCCCCAGTGATCTTCCCATCATCATCAATGGGCGGCCCCCAACGCCGTCTCCCAACAGCCCCCTTCCAACCATCCACCCCGAGCCTCCCCTTCATGTCCTTCGACATCGGCTCATCCCCAGCCTCCACTTCCTTCACCACCCCCAACAGCCCCTTTCTACGCATAAGCTGGTTTTCTACGCCTAAGCACTTCTTCAACAAACAACTAGTTTCATTCGATTACAAAGATCCATCATCTAACACAAGATTTAAAAATAAAAATAAAAAAATAAAAAAAATAATCGAACACCCAAACACCCTCAATTATCATATTCATCCTCTCCTTCTCCAATCTCTAAATCCCTTCCACCCTAATCCAAGAAACCATCACCATGTCGTCAAAAAAGGAATTCACGGTGCCCCAGTGATCTTCCCATCATCATCAGGGGGCGGCCCCCAACGCCGTCTCCCAACAGCCCCCTTCCAACCATCCACCCCGAGCCTCCCCTTCATGTTCTTCGACATCGGCTCATCCCCAGCCTCCACTTCCTTCACCACCCCCAACAGCCCCCTTTCTACGCATAAGCTGGTTTTCTACGCCTAAACGCTTCTTCAACAAACAACTAGTTTCATTCGACTACAAAGATCCATCATCTAACACATGATTTAAAAAAAAGTAATAATCGAACTCCCAAACACCCTCGAATATCATATTCATCCTCTCCTTCTCCAATCTCCAGATCCCTTCCAACCTAATCCAAGAAACCATCACCAAGTCGTCAAAAAAGGAATTCACGGTGCCCCAAGTGATCTTCCCATCATCATCAGGGGGCGGCACCCGACGCCGTCTCCCAACAGCCACCTTCCAACCATCCACCCCGAGCCTCCCCTTCATGTCCTTCGACATCTGCTCATCCCCAGCCTCCACTTCCTTCACCACCCCCAACAGCCCCCTTTCTACGCATAAACTGGTTTTCTACGCCTAAGTACTTCTTCAACAAACAACTAGTTTCATTCGATTACAAAGATCCATCATCTAACACAAGATTTAAAAATAAAAAATAAAAAATAAAAAAAATAATCGAACACCCAAACACCCTCAATTATCATATTCATCCTCTCCTTCTCCAGTCTCTAAATCCCTTCCACCCTAATCCAAGAAACCATCACCATGTCGTCAAAAAAGGAATTCACGGTGCCCCCAGTGATCTTCCCATCATCATCAGGGGGCGGCCCCCAATGCCGTCTCCCAACAGCCCCCTTCCAACCATCCACCCCGAGCCTCCCCTTCATGTTCTTCGACATCGGCTCATCCCCAGCCTCCACTTCCTTCACCACCCCCAACAGCCCCCTTTATACGCATAAGCTGGTTTTCTACGCCTAAACGCTTCTTCAACAAACAACTAGTTTCATTCGACTACAAAGATCCATCATCTAACACATGATTTTAAAAAGTAATAATCGAACTCCCAAACACCCTCGAATATCATATTCATCCTCTCCTTCTCCAATCTCCAGATCCCTTCCACCCTAATCCATGAAACCATCACCATGTCGTCAAAAAAGGAATTCACGGTGCCCCCAGTGATCTTCCCATCATCATCAGGGGGCGGCCCCCAACGCCGTCTTCCCAACAGCCCCCTTCCAACCATCCACCCCGAGCCTCCCCTTCATGTCCTTCGACATCGGCTCATCCCCAGCCTCCACTTCCTTCACCACCCCCAACAGCCCCTTTCTACGCATAAGCTGGTTTTCTACGCCTAAGCACTTCTTCAACAAACAACTAGTTTCATTCGACTACAAAGATCCATCATCTAACACAAGATTTAAAATAAAAATAAAAAATAAAAAAAATAATCGAACTCCCAAACACCCTCAATATCATATTCATCCTCTCCTTCTCCAATCTCCAGATCCCTTCCACCCTAATCCAAGAAACCATCACCATGTCGTCAAAAAAGGAATTCACGGTGCCCCCAGTGATCTTCCCATCATCATCAGGGGGCGGCCCCCAACGCCGTCTCCCAACAGCCCCCTTCCAACCATCCACCCCGAGCCTCCCCTTCATGTCCTTCGACATCGGCTCATCCCCAGCCTCCACTTCCTTCACCACCCCCAACAGCCCCCTTTCTACGCATAAGCTGGTTTTCTACGCCTAAGTACTTCTTCAACAAACAACTAGTTTCATTCGATTACAAAGATCCATCATCTAACACAAGATTTAAAAATAAAAAATAAAAAAATAAAAAAAATAATCGAACACCCAAACACCCTCAATTATCATATTCATCCTCTCCTTCTCCAGTCTCTAAATCCCTTCCACCCTAATCCAAGAAACCATCACCATGTCGTCAAAAAAGGAATTCACGGTGCCCCCAGTGATCTTCCCATCATCATCAGGGGGCGGCCCCCAATGCCGTCTCCCAACAGCCCCCTTCCAACCATCCACCCCGAGCCTCCCCTTCATGTTCCTTCGACATCGGCTCATCCCCAGCCTCCACTTCCTTCACCACCCCCAACAGCCCCCTTTCTACGCATAAGCTGGTTTTCTACGCCTAAACGCTTCTTCAACAAACAACTAGTTTCATTCGACTACAAAGATCCATCATCTAACACATGATTTTAAAAAGTAATAATCGAACTCCCAAACACCCTCGAATATCATATTCATCCTCTCCTTCTCCAATCTCCAGATCCCTTCCACCCTAATCCATGAAACCATCACCATGTCGTCAAAAAAGGAATTCACGGTGCCCCCAGTGATCTTCCCATCATCATCAGGGGGCGGCCCCGAACGCCGTCTCCCAACAGCCCCCTTGCAACCATCCACCCCGAGCCTCCCCTTCATGTCCTTCGACATCGGCTCATCCCCAGCCTCCACTTCCTTCACCACCCCCAACAGCCCCCTTTCTACGCATAAGCTGGTTTTCTACGCCTAAGCACTTCTTCAACAAACAACTCGTTTCATAAGATTACAAATATCCATCATCTAACACAAGATTTAAAAATAAAAAATAAAAAAATAAAAAAAATAATCGAACACCCAAACACCCTCAAATATCATATTCATCCTCTCCTTCTCCAGTCTCCAGATCCCTTCCACCCTAATCCAAGAAACCATCACCATGTCGTCAAAAAAGGAATTCACGGTGCCCCCAGTGATCTTCCAATCATCATCAAGGGGCGGCCCCCAACGCCGTCTCCCAACAGCCACCTTCCAACCATCCACCCCGAGCCTCCCCTTCATGTCCTTCGACATCGGCTCATCCCCAGCCTCCACTTCCTTCACCACCCCCAACAGCCCCCTTTCTACACATAAGCTGGTTTTCTACGCCTAAGCACTTCTTCAACAAACAACTAGTTTCATTCGATTACAAAGATCCATCATCTAACACAAGATTTAAAAATAAAAAATAAAAAAATAAAAAAATAATCGAACACCCAAACACCCTCAATTATGATATTCATCCTCTCCTTCTCCAATCTCTAAATCCCTTCCACCCTAATCCAAGAAACCATCACCATGTCATCAAAAAAGGAATTCACGGTGCCCCCAGTGATCTTCCCATCATCATCAGGGGGCGGCCCCCAACGTCGTCTCCCAATAGCCCCCTTCCAACCATCCACCCCGAGCCTCCCCTTCATGTCCTTCGACATCGGCTCATCCCCAGCCTCCACTTCCTTCACCACCCCCAACAGCCCCCTTTCTACGCATAAGCTGGTTTTCTACGCCTAAGCACTTCTTCAACAAACAACTAGTTTCATTCGACTACAAAGATCCATCATCTAACACAGATTTAAAATAAAAATAAAAAAAAAGTAATAATCGAACATCCCAAACACCCTCAATATCATATTCATCCTCTCCTTCTCCAATCTCCAGATCCCTTCCACCCTAATCCAAGAAACCATCACCATGTCGTCAAAAAAGGAATTCACGGTGCCCCCAGTGATCTTCCCATCATCATCAGGGGGCGGCCCCCAACGCCGTCTCCCTAACAGCCCCCTTCCAACCATCCACCCCGAGCCTCCCCTTCATGTCCTTTCGACATCGGCTCATCCCCAGCCTCCACTTCCTTCACCACCCCCAACAGCCCCCTTTCTACGCATAAGCTGGTTTTCTACGCCTAAGCACTTCTTCAACAAACAACTAGTTTCATTCGATTACAAAGATCCATCATCTAACATAAGATTTAAAAATAAAATAAAAAAAATAAAAAAAATAATCGAACACCCGAACACCCTCAAATATCATATTCATCCTCTCCTTCTCCAGTCTCCAGATCCCTTCCACCCTAATCCAAGAAACCATCACCATGTCGTCAAAAAAGGAATTCACGGTGCCCTCAGTGATCTTCCAATCATCATCAGGGGGCGGCCCCCAACGCCGTCTCCCAACAGCCACCTTCCAACCATCCACCCCGAGCCTCCCCTTCATGTCCTTCGACATAGGCTCATCCCCAGCCTCCACTTCCTTCACCACCCCCAACAGCCCCTTTCTACGCATAAGCTGGTTTTCTACGCCTAAGCACTTCTTCAACAAACAACTAGTTTCATTCGATTACAAAGATCCATCATCTAACACAAGATTTAAAAATAAAAAATAAAAAATAAAAAGAATAATCGAACACCCAAACACCCTCAAATATCATATTCATCCTCTCCTTCTCCAGTCTCCAGATCCCTTCCACGCTAATCCAAGAAACCATCACCATGTCGTCAAAAAAAGAATTCACGGTGCCCCCAGTGATCTTCCAATCATCATCAGGGGGCGGCCCCCAACGCCGTCTCCCAACAGCCACCTTCCAACCATCTACCCCGAGCCTCCCCTTCATGTCCTTCGACATCGGCTCATCCCCAGCCTCCACTTCCTTCACCACACCCAACAGCCCCCTTTCTACGCATAAGCTGGTTTTCTACGCCTAAGCACTTCTTCAACAAACAACTAGTTTCATTCGATTACAAATATCCATCATCTAACACCAGATTCAAAAATAAAAAAATAAAAAAATAAAAAAAAAATAGTCGAACACCCAAACACCCTCAAATATCATATTCATCCTCTCCTTCTCCAGTCTCCAGATCCCTTCCACCCTAATCCAAGAAACCATCACCATGTCGTCAAAAAAGGAATTCACGGTGCCCCCAGTGATCTTCCCATCATCATCAGGGGGCGGCCCCCAACGCCGTCTCCCAACAGCCACCTTCCAACCATCCACCCCGAGCCTCCCCTTCATGTCCTTCGACATCGGCTCATCCCCAGCCTCCACTTCCTTCACCACCCCCAACAGCCCCCTTCTACGCATAAGCTGGTTTTCTACGCCTAAGCACTTCTTCAACAAACAACTAGTTTCATTCGACTTACAAATATCCATCATCTAACACATAGATTTAAAATAAAAAAAAAAATAAAAAATAATCGAAACCCCAAACACCCTCAAATATCATATTCATCTCTCCTTCTCCAGTCTCCAGATCCCTTCCACCCTAATCCAAGAAACCATCACCATGTCGTCAAAAAGGAATTCACGGTGCCCCCAGTGATCTTCCCATCATCATCAGGGGGCGGCCCCAACGCCGTCTCCAACAGCCCCCTTTCCAACCATCCACCCCGAGCCTCCCTTCATGTTCTTCGACATCGGCTCATGCCTAGCCTCCACTTCCTTCACCACCCCCAACAGCCCCCTTTCTGCGCATAAGCTGGTTTTCTACGCCTAAACGCTTCTTCAACAAACAACTAGTTTCATTCGACTACAAAGATCCATCATCTAACACATGATTTAAAAAAAAAGTAATAATCGAACTCCCAAACACCCTCGAATATTATGTTCATCCTCTCCTTCTCCAATCTCCAGATCCCTTCCACCCTAATCCAAGAAACCATCACTAAGTCGTCAAAAAAGGAATTCACGGTGCCCCCAGTGATCTTCCCATCATCATCAGGGGGCGGCACCCGACGCCGTCACCCAACAGCCACCTTCCAACCATCCACCCCGAGCCTCCCCTTCATGTCCTTCGACATCGGCTCATGCCTAGCCTCCACTTCCTTCACCACCCCCAACAGCCCCCTTTCTACGCATAAACTGGTTTTCTACGCCTAAGCACTTCTTCAACAAACAACTAGTTTCATTCGATTACAAAGATCCATCATCTAACACAAGATTTAAAAATAAAAAATAAAAAAATAAAAAAAATAATCGAACACCCAAACACCCTCAATTACCATATTCATCCTCTCCTTCTCCAGTCTCTAAATCCCTTCCACCCTAATCCAAGAAACCATCACCATGTCGTCAAAAAAGGAATTCACGGTGCCCCCAGTGATCTTCCCATCATCATCAGGGGGCGGCCCCCAACGCCGTCTCCCAACAGCCCCCTTCCAACCATCCACCCCGAGCCTCCCCTTCATGTTCTTCGACATCGGCTCATCCCCAGCCTCCACTTCCTTCACCACCCCCAACAGCCCCCTTTATACGCATAAGATGGTTTTCTACGCCTAAACGCTTCTTCAACAAACAACTAGTATCATTCGACTACAGAGATCCATCATCTAACACATGATTTTAAAAAGTAATAATCGAACTCCCAAACACCCTCGAATATCATATTCATCCTCTCCTTCTCCAATCTCCAGATCCCTTCCACCCTAATCCATGAAACCATCACCATGTCGTCAAAAAAGGAATTCACGGTGCCCCCAGTGATCTTCCCATCATCATCAGGGGGCGGCCCCGAACGCCGTCTCCCAACAGCCCCCTTGCAACCATCCACCCCGAGCCTCCCCTTCATGTCCTTCGACATCGGCTCATGCCTAGCCTCCACTTCCTTCACCACCCCCAACAGCCCCCTTTCTACGTATAAGCTGGTTTTCTACGCTGATTCCTTCCAAACTAACTAACTTTATTTCTCAGCCACTTGTGAATGGTTGATACTAAAAGCTAGACAGCCTGGAAGAGGAATGCAAGTTTACCAAGGATTAAAATATCCTTGGATCGTTTATGTCCTGGTGAGGCGTGACGTTCTGGTATAATGACTTGTGAATTGTTGAAAATAATATTAGAATAGGAAAAACAGGAATCTGATTGACTAACACTAGGAATGTGAATAATAATAGCTCTGTCACAGCTATGTCAATAAAAACGTACAATCAGAAACCTAAAAATATTAAAGTATTTACAAACATACGTTTAACCTAAATTAAACGTAAACGTAACGAATAAAACAAAACTTTCCCAAAGAGGGAATTTGCATGCCTTAACGGCTTAAATGCAAATTAAAAGAAATAAAATAAAACTATAATTTACAAATTATATAAAAGTTAAGAAAATCTAAAGAAAACTAAAACATATACATGTATATAATAATTACACAAATGAAACAAAATAAAACAAGAAAAGGATAATAATTTATTATACTAAAGAAATTAAAACATATCAAAATTTTGAAGTCATTTTAATTCTATATTTACAATTGTTTAACGATTAAAATCTAAAAACTTACGTTTACTGAATTTTATGTAAAAGTACAAAATAAAAAACGTGAATTCAGACCAATACAATTCCCACAAAATGTGAAAATTATATTTTTGGAATCCTAAAAAGATAAGAAATTTATTAGAAAATTAAAATAAATTTTTACACTATTAAATTAATTAATATAAATTAAAAATGAATTAAATGTATTTAATAATGCATTAAATAATAAGAAAATCTAAAATCAACTTAAATAAATAAAATAAAGAATCTGAAAAATCTAAATTATCATAAAATAATTTAAGAAACTGAAAATGTATTTTTTACATAATTATTCTATTTATTAATAATTATTTACTATTATTAATTACTAAAAACTATTATTGATTTATTAAAAATATTAAAATGATTAAAGAAAAATCTGAAACTTTTTACAAAATTCTAAAATAAATAAAAGAAGCTAGGAAAAATATAAAAACTATATGTACTTAACAAAAATAAGCTAATAAGCAAATAAGCTTTAAAGGAAAAGCTATCACTTAGCTTAAAAAGAAGCTTTTTGGCTTTTTTTTGTTTTCTGGATCAAACATATATTAATATTAGACATGTATTAAGAATATTGGACTATACATACCAAGGTATAAGCAGTTTCAAGGCTTGTAGCTTATTCAGTGAGCTTTTAAGCTTACTGTTTGGCTACAAGCTTGAAACAAGCTTATAAAAGCTGTACAAAGGAAAAAACAAAGGACCAGGAACATGCACACAAGCCAAATGGCCAAGTATAAACATGTGTGTGCACTGGAATAGCTCAAATGAGGAAAGTGTGAACTTGTGGTTTAGACAGTCAAGCCAAAGGCTTGACTTGGATGGAATGGAGGCTTCAAAGAACCTGTAACAAGCTCCACACAGGAAATAAAAAGAAAAAAATATATTTGAACAAAGTTTATAGACATTTATACAAAAGCATGTTTAACTGAATTCAAACCATAAGCTCATAACAAGCTTATAAGTTAATCTAGATAAACAGCTTGCCAAACACCCCTGCATACTTTAATAAGGACTAAGTAAGCTCATCAAATGAGTTTAAAAGACCAAATAAGCTTTAAACTCAGCAAGGTGGTCTGGGTGGCTTCTCAAAAAGCCCAAGCTCACCTAGTGGGGTCCACTAGTGAGCTTGTAGGAAGCTTATGAAAAGTCACCCATATGAGTGGGTATGCTAGTGAACTAGCATATTCTGACAAATGGGACAATCAAGAAGCCATATGCAGCCCTAGTTAATGGGTTGCAATGGGGAATTTAAGAGTTTAGGACTTAAAATCTAGTGAATAAGCTCCAACTGGAACTAAGTATCACAAGCTAGGTCCCTGAAATAAGCTTCTTGAAAGCTTATGAAATAGCTAGGAGTGCACTGAGTTCTTTAGCATACTCAGTATGGGACAAATAAAAAGCTTGTTGCGGCTATACTTAATAAGCTGCAACATGGAAATTAAGCACTGGAACTTAGAATTTGGTGGATGAGCTTAACATAAAGCTAAAACACACAAGCTCTAGATCTCTAATGAGCTTTTTAGGAGCTATTGGAAATGGTGTAAGTTAATGGATTTAACCAGTTAACTGTTATGAATGAGCAAACAATAAGCTCCTTAAAACTTATCAAATGAGCTTTTGAGAGCTCAACAAACACAGAAACATTGAGTATGACTGGTTAGCCTCAAATGAAACTAATAATCACAAGCTCAAGCTTAAGGAGGAACTTTTCATTAGCTATTTGAAAAACACTCACTTTACTGTTTGCTTCAGTGAAGTGAGTTTTTGTGGGACAAAAGATATTGAGTGATTAAGCTATCTAGATAAGCTAAAAAGGTAAAAGCAAGCATGAATATAACAACTAGGCTAGAAGGGCTACTTAAATCAGTAAAGTGTACAAGCTAGAGCCAATATCCACAAGCTTGTGCAAGCTCATGAACTTGACAGCATAAACTGTGCACAGGGCATTTTTACAGACTAGGACTAGAAATAAGATAAAAAAAAATAAGCACTTAAAAAGCTAAGAAAAGATAAACTAATATTTTTCTAATTAAGTTTAGCAGCTGAATTTTGATCTCCCAAAAGAGTTTAAGCTAAAACTTAATACTGAATCCTACACAAAATTATACATTTTATTCAAAAACGACTATATTGAAAAATTGACTTTTTACAAGAATATGCAGTTTGACTAAAATGAATTTAAAACTGAATCTATGGACTGAATATGATGGATTAAATTATTATAAGATGATATTAAGCTATGTTTACAAGATTTAAGCTAATTCTATGAATTTCACAATCTAAATCTTAAACAGTAAACTGCTTAAGCAGATTAAAAGGAAATTTGACTTTTTAACAAACAATGACTATATATTATGACTTGGTTAAGCTATTAGGTACTATTGTAACAGAAAACAAGTACAAACAACAAAAGATAAACACTGGAATCCATTTTTATCAGCAAATCCAAACAATCCTATGATTATCACTTGTCACATGAAGATCAAAGGTTTCAATGAATCTGAACATAAACCTTATTCCAAACATTTAATTATAACATAATAAGACTATTTGAGCATAAAACTTCCAAGAACACAGTCAAGAACACAGATTTGTCAGATTTGCATTTCAACTGAGTAATTTCCAATTTTTAGCACAAGTGAATCTCAATGAACAACCTACTTATATTATGTTATAATAACACTAAACAACAACACAGAAACAGGAAAACTTGAAAATCAAAACATGAAAAGTAATAAAACAGTAAAAGGTAAAAAAATGGCAAAAATGGAACTCACAAGTGATCAAGGTAAACACTGAGTACCAAGGTCAAGAAACTACTCCTAGCTTACTGTCAATAAGCTAAAAACCAGAAAATCCGTCCAGCTTAGCTTCCATTTCCCCAGAACTTCTTATTTGGACCACAGTTGACTTCCATTGACTGATTTTGATTTTTTTAGTATTTTTCTGAATTTAAAAGTCTAGCTTATTTTATGGTTCTAAAAGCTTAGTGAGCTTTTGTCAAGAGCTTATGCAAGCCATAGAAGCCAATAAACAACTACTTAACATGAAATTAAAGAATACGAAATTTAAAGGACATTAAGCAAAATGTGAAATTTAAAAGTGACTTGAATTTAAACTGGAAACAGAGTTCCATTACACTATTTTGAGTTTCATTACACTAATTAAAGCTTTTAAATGACAGTAATTAAAAGGAAAGCAATAAAGATTACACTATGATTAAGCTATTCTAAGTGACAATGGCTTAAGGCCAAGGTGGTTTCTTCTCTGTCTTTCTTCCTCTTTTATAGCTTCCAATGCTTCCACGTGTCCTCTTAAGCAAATCCCACCTCTTTGTTTGGCCAATGGGTGAGTTTGGTGGATTTTGGCTACTTGATCATTTTGGCGGGAAATCCATTTTTTGACCTGTGTTGACTTTAGACTGCAACTAGGGGGGGTGAGATGTGTGATGATGAGGGGTTGAGGTGATAAGGGTGCAGGGATAAGGGTGGTGGAAAAGGTGAGTTGCAGGGTTGCAGACAAGTGGGAGAGGGAAGCAGGAGGTGGGAGGGAAAAGGTGGAGGTTTAACTTGGGTTGACCAAGGGTTCAAAAACAGGAAGGTCAAAAGGTATGGCAGGGGTCAAGTGAAATGGCAGGGGTCCAATATTGCAAAAGGGTCATGGTTTAGTTGTTTAGTTCAAGGACTATTTTTGCAATTTCTAAAAGATGAGGGACCAATCCTGTAATTTTCCAAAGTTGTGTCAAGGGACCAAAATTGATAAGTTTCAATAGTACAAGGACCATTGTTGACATTTTCAAACTTCCAGGGACCAAACTTGACATTTTTTGAAAGTTCAGGGACCTTTTCTGCCAATTAACAAAAGATTTATTCAAGGACCATTTTTGACAAGTTAGAATAATTCAGGGACCTTGAATAACATTTTTCTTTATTTTGTTTTACCAGGGACTGTTTTTAACAACTTTTGGAACTTGGGGGACTAAAACTGCCAATTATGCAAACTTTATACGTTTTTCACCAGATTTTGATATTTTTGCATTTAAAACACATAAAACACTTATTTGTGATATTTTTATCATTTTGATGCATTTCTGAGTGTTTTCAGATGTTTTTGCAGTCTAATTTGTACAAAAATGATGAGTATTTAGACACTTATCAATCCCCCACACTAAGATATTGCTAGTCCCTAGCAATGTTTTGAGAAAAATTAATGGATTTGAATCTCTTTACCAAAAGCCATTACTTCTGGAGTAGCCAAATGTTTCAGTTCAAGTAAGAACCTTGGTACACCGATAACCAAATGATTTTGAGCAAATCACCAGCTTCCAACGGATTTGATTTGTCTTTACCAGAAGCCGTTTGCTTCTGGACTAGCCAACTCTTAGATAAATTATCAATATTATCTTTGGTGAGCTGATTACCAATTATGGTTTTTCCACTGCCTTTACCACAAGCCATAAACTTGCGGGCTAGCCAACTCTTCACTTTTAAGGATATGGTGAGCTGAATACCATACAATTTTGGGCAAATTGTAAGCCGTTAACGGATTTGAGATATCTTTACCAAGAGCCGTTTGCTCCTGGATTAGCCAATCCTTATGTGGGTTAGACATGGTGGACTGATTACCATTTGTTGTGTTTAGTACATAGTACTTCCACTAAAAAAAAATTTAAATTTGGCCATTTTGGGGGAAAAAGGGACTAAAAGGGTACATTTATGATCAAAATTTGCCAGAATTTCCCCCCCACACTTAGAAATGAATATTGTCCTCAATATTCAAAGTACCGGCTGTTATGCCGAAACTTAGAACGTAAAAAGATAACATTACTAGCTAAGTGTAGAAACACAACAATTATTCTCTTTTTTAGTATTTACAATTTTCATTCATTTTTTAGATCTATATACAACATGTGGGGCATCTCCCCCACACTAGGGTGGTACACACGGGTGAAAACCCATGTTTAACTACTGTTTTTGATTACCGAGTCGCTAGCTTGACTCGACCCCGAATTAATTTGTTCATGGGGAAGTGGAGTGGGATTGCCACTCAAAGATTTGGTGAGAAATTGGAGTGGGATTGCCACTCACAGAATTATAAGTGATAAGGTAGGGAGAATCTTTTTGATTTTTAATTTTATAATGTTTTTGTATTTTTTAATTTTATATATATATGTACAAAAGAAAGAAAATTCCTTACAACCGCCCCTCGAAAGGGAATCTGGGTCTGACAGAGCTCAGCAACTGTAAACAGCCAACAACCAAATGTTGTAACTGAGGGACTCATCAAACTGGGCAAGTTGTGTGCAAAGGAAAAATGTTTTTGTATTTTATATTGTTTATGAAATGAAATATGATACAGTATAAGTAATCACTACCTCCCAGGCTTGTGTCAGGTTTACCACGCTAGCTAATCACTTGTGATTGATTAACCGTAATAAATATGGGCGACAGCCCGGTAGTTGAATGATAAGGTTTAATATACAAACAAGGATAGGTATTTCAACAAAATACAAAAATACAAGTCATAATACGTAGCACAGCCTCCCCGGCAACGGCGCCAAAATTTGATTCCTTCCAAACTAACTAACTTTATTTCTCAGCCACTTGTGAATGGTTGATACTAAAAGCTAGACAGCCTGGAAGAGGAATGCAAGTTTACCAAGGATTAAAATATCCTTGGATCGTTTATGTCCTGGTGAGGCGTGACGTTCTGGTATAATGACTTGTGAATTGTTGAAAATAATATTAGAATAGGAAAAACAGGAATCTGATTGACTAACACTAGGAATGTGAATTGTAATAGCTCTGTCACAGCTATGTCAATAAAAACGTACAATCAGAAACCTAAAAATATTAAAGTATTTACAAACATACGTTTAACCTAAATTAAACGTAAACGTAACGAATAAAACAAAACTTTCCCAAAGAGGGAATTTGCATGCCTTAACGGCTTAAATGCAAATTAAAAGAAATAAAATAAAACTATAATTTACAAATTATATAAAAGTTAAGAAAATCTAAAGAAAACTAAAACATATACATGTATATAATAATTACACAAATGAAACAAAATAAAACAGGAAAAGGATAATAATTGATTATACTAAAGAAATTAAAACATATCAAAATTTTGAAGTCATTTTAATTCTATATTTACAATTGTTTAACGATTAAAATCTAAAAACTTATGTTTACTGAATTTTATGTAAAAGTACAAAATAAAAAACGTGAATTCAGACCAATACAATTCCCACAAAATGTGAAAATTATATTTTTGGAATCCTAAAAAGATAAGAAATTTATTAGAAAATTAAAATAAATTTTTACACTATTAAATTAATTAATATAAATTAAAAATGAATTAAATGTATTTAATAATGCATTAAATAATAAGAAAATCTAAAATCAACTTAAATAAATAAAATAAAGAATCTGAAAAATCTAAATTATCATAAAATAAGTTAAGAAACTGAAAATGTATTTTTTACATAATTATTCTATTTATTAATAATTATTTACTATTATTAATTACTAAAAACTATTATTGATTTATTAAAAATATTAAAATGATTAAAGAAAAATCTGAAACTTTTTACAAAATTCTAAAATAAATAAAAGAAGCTAGGAAAAATATAAAAACTATATGTACTTAACAAAAATAAGCTAATAAGCAAATAAGCTTTAAAGGAAAAGCTATCACTTAGCTTAAAAAGGAGCTTTTTGGCTTTTTTGTGTTTTCTGGATCAAACATATATTAATATTAGACATGTATTAAGAATATTGGACTATACATACCAAGGTATAAGCAGTTTCAAGGCTTGTAGCTTATTCAGTGAGCTTTTAAGCTTACTGTTTGGCTACAAGCTTGAAACAAGCTTATAAAAGTTGTACAAAGGAAAAAACAAAGGACCAGGAACATGCACACAAGCCAAATGGCCAAGTATAAACATGTGTGTGCACTGGAATAGCTCAAATGAGCAAAGTGTGAACTTGTGGTTTAGACAGTCAAGCCAAAGGCTTGACTTGGATGGAATGGAGGCTTCAAAGAACCTGTAACAAGCTCCACACAGGAAATAAAAGGAAAAAAATATATTTGAACAAAGTTTATAGACATTTATACAAAAGCATGTTTAACTGAATTCAAACCATAAGCTCATAACAAGCTTATAAGTTAATCTAGATAAACAGCTTGCCAAACACCCCTGCATACTTTAATAAGGACTAAGTAAGCTCATCAAATGAGTTTAAAAGACCAAATAAGCTTTAAACTCAGCAAGGTGGTCTGGGTGGCTTCTCAAAAAGCCCAAGCTCACCTAGTGGGGTCCACTAGTGAGCTTGTAGGAAGCTTATGAAAAGTCACCCATTTGAGTGGGTATGCTAGTGAACTAGCATATTCTGACAAATGGGACAATCAAGAAGCCATATGCAGCCCTAGTTAATGGGTTGCAATGGGGAATTTAAGAGTTTAGGACTTAAAATCTAGTGAATAAGCTCCAACTGGAACTAAGTATCACAAGCTAGGTCCCTGAAATAAGCTTCTTGAAAGCTTATGAAATAGCTAGGAGTGCACTGAGTTCTTTAGCATACTCAGTATGGGACAAATAAAAAGCTTGTTGCAGCTATACTTAATAAGCTGCAACATGGAAATTAAGCACTGGAACTTAGAATTTGGTGGATGAGCTTAACATAAAGCTAAAACACACAAGCTCTAGATCTCTAATGAGCTTTTTAGGAGCTATTGGAAATGGTGTAAGTTAATGGATTTAACCAGTTAACTGTTATGAATGAGCAAACAATAAGCTCCTTAAAACTTATCAAATGAGCTTTTGAGAGCTCAACAAACACAGAAACATTGAGTATGACTGGTTAGCCTCAAATGAAACTAATAATCACAAGCTCAAGCTTAAGGAGGAACTTTTCATTAGCTATTTGAAAAACACTCACTTCACTGTTTGCTTCAGTGAAGTGAGTTTTTGTGGGACAAGAGATATTGAGTGATTAAGCTATCTAGATAAGCTAAAAAGGTAAAAGCAAGCATGAATATAACAACTAGGCTAGAAGGGCTACTTAAATCAGTAAAGTGTACAAGCTAGAGCCAATATCCACAAGCTTGTGCAAGCTCATGAACTTGACAGCATAAACTGTGCACAGGGCATTTTTACAGACTAGGACTAGAAATAAGATAAAAAAAATAAGCACTTAAAAAGCTAAGAAAAGATAAACTAATATTTTTCTAATTAACTTTAGCAGCTGAATTTTGATCTCCCAAAAGAGTTTAAGCTAAAACTTAATACTGAATCCTACACAAAATTATACATTTTATTCAAAAACGACTATATTGAAAAATTGACTTTTTACAAGAATATGCAGTTTGACTAAAATGAATTTAAAACTGAATCTATGGACTGAATATGATGGATTAAATTATTATAAGATGATATTAAGCTATGTTTACAAGATTTAAGCTAATTCTATGAATTTCACAATCTAAATCTTAAACAGTAAACTGCTTAAGCAGATTAAAAGGAAATTTGACTTTTTAACAAACAATGACTATATATTATGACTTGGTTAAGCTATTAGGTACTATTGTAACAGAAAACAAGTACAAACAACAAAAGATAAACACTGGAATCCATTTTTATCAGCAAATCCAAACAATCCTATGATTATCACTTGTCACATGAAGATCAAAGGTTTCAATGAATCTGAACATAAACCTTATTCCAAACATTTAATTATAACATAATAAGACTATTTGAGCATAAAACTTCCAAGGACACAATCAAGAACACAGATTTGTCAGATTTGCATTTCAACTGAGTAATTTCCAATTTTTAGCACAAGTGAATCTCAATGAACAACCTACTTATATTATGTTATAATAACACTAAACAACAACACAGAAACAGGAAAACTTGAAAATCAAAACATGAAAAGTAATAAAACAGTAAAAGGTAAAAAATGGCAAAAATGGAACTCACAAGTGATCAAGGTAAACACTGAGTACCAAGGTCCAGAAACTACTCCTAGCTTACTGTCAATAAGCTAAAAACCAGAAAATCCATCCAGCTTAGCTTCCATTTCCCCAGAACTTCTTATTTGGACCACAGTTGACTTCCATTGACTGATTTTGATTTTTATAGTATTTTTCTGAATTTAAAAGTCTAGCTTATTTTATGGTTCTAAAAGCTTAGTGAGCTTTTGTCAAGAGCTTATGCAAGCTATAGAAGCCAATAAACAACTACTTAACATGAAATTAAAGAATACGAAATTTAAAGGACATTAAGCAAAATGTGAAATTTAAAAGTGACTTGAATTTAAACTGGAAACAGAGTTCCATTACACTATTTTGAGTTTCATTACACTAATTAAAGCTTTTAAATGACAGTAATTAAAAGGAAAGCAATAAAGATTACACTATGATTAAGCTATTCTAAGTGACAATGGCTTAAGGCCAAGGTGGTTTCTTCTCTGTCTTTCTTCCTCTTTTATAGCTTCCAATGCTTCCACGTGTCCTCTTAAGCAAATCCCACCTCTTTGTTTGGCCAATGGGTGAGTTTGGTGGATTTTGGCTACTTGATCATTTTGGCGGGAAATCCATTTTTTGACCTGTGTTGACTTTAGACTGCAACTAGGGGGGGTGAGATGTGTGATGATGAGGGATTGAGGTGATAAGGGTGCAGGGATAAGGGTGGTGGAAAAGGTGAGTTGCAGGGTTGCAGACAAGTGGGAGAGGGAAGCAGGAGGTGGGAGGGAAAAGGTGGAGGTTTGACTTGGGTTGACCAAGGGTTCAAAAACAGGAAGGTCAAAAGGTATGGCAGGGGTCAAGTGAAATGGCAGGGGTCCAATATTGCAAAAGGGTCATGGTTTAGTTGTTTAGTTCAAGGACTATTTTTGCAATTTCTAAAAGATGAGGGACCAATCCTGTAATTTTCCAAAGTTGTGTCAAGGGACCAAAATTGATAAGTTTCAATAGTACAAGGACCATTGTTGACATTTTCAAACTTCCAGGGACCAAACTTGACATTTTTTGAAAGTTCAGGGACCTTTTCTGCCAATTAACAAAAGATTTATTCAAGGACCATTTTTGACAAGTTAGAATAATTCAGGGACCTTGAATAACATTTTTCTTTATTTTGTTTTACCAGGGACTGTTTTTGACAACTTTTGGAACTTGGGGGACTAAAACTGCCAATTATGCAAACTTTATACGTTTTTCACCAGATTTTGATATTTTTGCATTTAAAACACATAAAACACTTATTTGTGATATTTTTATCATTTTGATGCATTTCTGAGTGTTTTCAGATGTTTTTGCAGTCTAATTTGTACAAAAATGATGAGTATTTAGACACTTATCAATCCCCCACACTAAGATATTGCTAGTCCCTAGCAATGTTTTGAGAAAAATTAATGGATTTGAATCTCTTTACCAAAAGCCATTACTTCTGGAGTAGCCAAATGTTTCAGTTCAAGTAAGAACCTTGGTACACCGATAACCAAATGATTTTGAGCAAATCACCAGCTTCCAACGGATTTGATTTGTCTTTACCAGAAGCCGTTTGCTTCTGGACTAGCCAACTCTTAGATAAATTATCAATATTATCTTTGGTGAGCTGATTACCAATTATGGTTTTTCCACTGCCTTTACCACAAGCCATAAACTTGCGGGCTAGCCAACTCTTCACTTTTAAGGATATGGTGAGCTGAATACCATACAATTTTGGGCAAATTGTAAGCCGTTAACGGATTTGAGATATCTTTACCAAGAGCCGTTTGCTCCTGGATTAGCCAATCCTTATGTGGGTTAGACATGGTGGACTGATTACCATTTGTTGTGTTTAGTACATAGTACTTCCACTAAAAAAAAATTTAAATTTGGCCATTTTGGGGGAAAAAGGGACTAAAAGGGTACATTTATGATCAAAATTCGCCAGAATTTCCCCCCCACACTTAGAAATGAATATTGTCCTCAATATTCAAAGTACCGGCTGTTATGCCGAAACTTAGAACGTAAAAAGATAACATTACTAGCTAAGTGTAGAAACACAACAATTATTCTCTTTTTTAGTATTTACAATTTTCATTCATTTTTTAGATCTATATACAACATGTGGGGCATCTCCCCCACACTAGGGTGGTACACACGGGTGAAAACCCATGTTTAACTACTGTTTTTGATTACCGAGTCGCTAGCTTGACTCGACCCCGAATTAATTTGTTCATGGGGAAGTGGAGTGGGATTGCCACTCAAAGATTTGGTGAGAAATTGGAGTGGGATTGCCACTCACAGAATTATAAGTGATAAGGTAGGGAGAATCTTTTTGATTTTTAATTTTATAATGTTTTTGTATTTTTTAATTTTATATATATATGTACAAAAGAAAGAAAGTTCCTTACAACCGCCCCTCGAAAGGGAATCTGGGTCTGACAGAGCTCAGCAACTGTAAACAGCCAACAACCAAATGTTGTAACTGAGGGACTCATCAAACTGGGCAAGTTGTGTGCAATGGAAAAATGTTTTTGTATTTTATATTGTTTATGAAATGAAATATGATACAGTATAAGTAATCACTACCTCCCAGGCTTGTGTCAGGTTTACCACGCTAGCTAATCACTTGTGATTGATTAACTGTAATAAATATGGGCGACAGCCCGGTAGTTGAATGATAAGGTTTAATATACAAACAAGGATAGGTATTTCAACAAAATACAAAAATACAAGTCATAATACGTAGCACAGCCTCCCCGGCAACGGCGCCAAAATTTGATTCCTTCCAAAGTAACTAACTTTATTTCTCAGCCACTTGTGAATGGTTGATACTAAAAGCTAGACAGCCTGGAAGAGGAATGCAAGTTTACCAAGGATTAAAATATCCTTGGATCGTTTATGTCCTGGTGAGGCGTGACGTTCTGGTATAATGACTTGTGAATTGTTGAAAATAATATTAGAATAGGAAAAACAGGAATCTGATTGACTAACACTAGGAATGTGAATAGTAATAGCTCTGTCACAGCTAGGGGTGCTATTCGGGTCGGGTTGGTCGGGTTCGGGTCAAACGGGTCGGGTCCAAGTCGGGTCGAGGCTAAAAATAATATACCCGAACCCGACCCTATTTGAACTCGGGTTAGTCGGGTTCGGGTCAAGTCGGGTCGGGTCAAGTCGGGTCGGGTCAGGTCGGGTTCGGGTCTGTGCCATTTACAAAATCATAGAATTTAATTTCTAGAATAACACATGTATAAATGACACATTTTTTTGGTTAGTGATGAGGAGGAAGATGGTAATTGTGTGGGAAATGTGGCGGTTGAGAAGGGTGTTGGTGGAGCATCGGAGATGGTGGTTGTTAATGGTTATGGTTCTCATCATTAATGTAACATTATATACATGATATGGTGTTAGGTCTGATTTGAGTTTAAAGTTCGTTTATGTTGTTGATTTTGAAGCACGATTAGGGAGACATAATGCTATACTTTTGTTCAAAAGACATAATTATTGGTTCATCTGTTAGTTTGCAAGCTATAGAAAGTATCAAAATTTTGACTGTAGTGCTCTGTTTGTTTACGGATATCGGCAATGAACCAGTGATGGTTCATAAGACTGAATTTTTTTATGCACCCATTTGTGTGAATCTAATATTGACTCGTCTAAAGTTAGTTTCATTTACCGTTTATAAACATTATCAGCATTGTGATTCTACATCTTTGTTTATGGATGTTATGATTATATTTCAAAATATATCAACTCTTATATCAGCACATACTATTTTGTGTCAAAGCACTTATGGATTACCACACACATGACATATAAGATGGTGAACCGTGTTATTTGCTCTCAACTGACAGAGGACTGCACTAAAAATAAAAAAAAATCCTAACTTGGGTTAGTCGGGTTGACCCGAACCCGACTAAGCAAAGTATTTAAACACGATACCCGACCCTAATTCGTACTCGGGTTAAACAGGTTGACCCGATTAACCCGAGTTAGATTTTGGACCCGAGTAACCCGACCCGAATTGACTCGAGTCGGGTTCGGGTCGGGTCGGGTCCGGGTCGGGTCGGCCCGAATGACACCCCTAGTCACAGCTATGTCAATAAAAACGTACAATCAGAAACCTAAAAATATTAAAGTATTTACAAACATACGTTTAACCTAAATTAAACGTAAACTTAACGAATAAAACAAAACTTTCCCAAAGAGGGAATTTGCATGCCTTAACGGCTTAAATGCAAATTAAAAGAAATAAAATAAAACTATAATTTACAAATTATATAAAAGTTAAGAAAATCTAAAGAAAACTAAAACATATACATGTATATAATAATTACACAAATGAAACAAAATAAAATAGGAAAACGATAATAATTGATTATACTAAAGAAATTAAAACATATCAAAATTTTGAAGTCATTTTAATTCTATATTTACAATTGTTTAACGATTAAAATCTAAAAACTTATGTTTTCTACGCCTCAGCACTTCTTCAACAAACAACTAGTTTCATTCGATTACAAAGATCCATCATCTAACACAAGATTTAAAAATAAAAAATAAAAAAATAAAAAAAATAATCGAACACCCAAACACCCTCAATTATCATATTCATCCTCTCCTTCTCCAGTCTCTAAATCCCTTCCACCCTAATCCAAGAAACCATCACCATGTCGTCAAAAAAGGAATTCACGGTGCCCCCAGTGATCTTCCCATCATCATCAGGGGGCGGCCCCCAATGCCGTCTCCCAACAGCCCCCTTCCAACAATCCACCCCGAGCCTCCCCTTCATGTTCTTCGACATCGGCTCATCCCCAGCCTCCACTTCCTTCACCACCCCAACAGCCCCCTTTCTACGTATAAGTTGGTTTTCTACGCCTAAACGCTTCTTCAACAAACAACTAGTTTCATTCGACTACAAAGATCCATCATCTAACACATGATTTAAAAAAAAAGTAATAATCGAACTCCCAAACACCCTCGAATATCATATTCATCCTCTCCTTCTCCAATCTCCAGATCCCTTCCACCCTAATCCAAGAAACCATTACCATGTCGTCAAAAAAGGAATTCACGGTGCCCCCAGTGATCTTCCCATCATCATCAGGGGGCGGCCCCCAACGCCGTCTCCCAACAGCCCCCTTGCAACCATCCACCCCGAGCCTCCCCTTCATGTCCTTCGACATCGGCTCATCCCCAGCCTCCACTTCCTTCACCACCCCTAACAGCCCCCTTTCTACGCATAAGCTGGTTTTCTACGCCTAAGCACTTCTTCAACAAACAACTAGTTTCATTCGACTACAAAGATCCATAATCAAACACAAGATTAAAAAAAAAAAAAAAAAAAAAAAAACATTTATCGAACTCCCTAACACCCTTAAATATCATATTCATCCTCTCCTTCTCCAATCTCCAGATCCCTTCCACCCTAATCCAAGAAACCATCACCATGTCGTCAAAAAAGGAATTCAAGGTGCCCCCAGTGATCTTCCCATCATCATCAGGGGGCGGCCCCCAACGCCGTCTCCCAACAGCCCCCTTCCAACCATCCACCCCGAGCCTCCTCTTCATGTCCCTCGACATCGGCTCATACCCAGCCTCCACTTCCTTCACCACCCCCAACAGCCCCCTTTCTACGCATAAGCTGGTTTTCTACGCCTAAGCACTTCTTCAACAAACAACTTGTTTCATTCGATTACAAATATCCATCATTTAACACAAGATTTAAAAATAAAAAATAAAAAAATTAAAAAAATAATCGAACACCCAAACACCCTCAAATATCATATTCATCCTTCCTTCTCCAGTCTCCAGATCCCTTCCACCCTAATCCATGAAACCATCACCATGTCGTCAAAAAAGGAATTCACGGTGCCCCCAGTGATCTTCCAATCATCATCAGGGGGCGGCACCCAACACCGTCTCCCAACAGCCACCTTCCAACCATCCACCCCGAGCCTCCCCTTCATGTCCTTCAACATAGGCTCATCCCCAGCCTCCACTTCCTTCACCACCCCCAACAGCCCCCTTTCTACGCATAAGCTGGTTTTCTACGCCTAAGCACTTCTTCAACAAACAACTAGTTTCATTCGATTACAAAGATCTATCATCTAACACAAGATTTAAAAATAAAAAATAAAAAAAATAATCGAACACCCAAACACCCTCAAATATCATATTCATCCTCACCTTCTCCAATCTCTAAATCCCTTCCACCCTAATCCAAGAAACCATCACCATGTCGTCGAAAAAGGAATTCACGGTGCCCCCAGTGATCTTCCCATCATCATCAGGGGGCGGCCCCCAACGCCGTCTCCCAACAGCCCCCTTGCCAACCATCCACCCCGAGCCTCCCCTTCATGTCCTTCGACATCGGCTCATCCCCAGCCTCCACTTCCTTCACCACCCCCAACAGCCCCCTTTCTACGCATAAGCTGGTTTTCTACGCCTAAGCACTTCTTCAACAAACAACTAGTTTCATTCGATTACAAAGATCCATCATCTAACACAAGATTTAAAAATAAAAAATAAAAAATAAAAAAATAATCGAACACCCAAACACCCTCAAATATCATATTCATCCTCTCCTTCTCCAGTCTCCAGATCCCTTCCACCCTAATCCAAGAAACCATCACCATGTCGTCAAAAAAGGAATTCACGGTGCCCCCAGTGATCTTCCATCATCATCAGGGGGCGGCCCCCAACGCCGTCTCCCAACAGCCCCCTTCCAACCATCCACCCCGAGCCTCCCCTTCATGTCCTTCGACATCGGCTCATCCCCAGCCTCCACTTGCCTTCACCACCCCCAACAGCCCCCTTTCTACGCATAAACTGGTTTTCTACGCCTAAGCACTTCTTCAACAAACAACTAGTTTCATTCGATTACAAAGATCCATCATCTAACACAAGATTTAAAAATAAAAAATAAAAAAAATAATCGAACACCCAAACACCCTCAAATATCATATTCATCCTCTCCTTCTCCAGTCTCCAGATCCCTTCCACCCTAATCCAAGAAACCATCACCATGTCGTCAAAAAAGGAATTCACGGTGCCCCCAGTGATCTTCCAATCATCATCAGGGGCGGCCCCCAACGCCGTCTCCCAACAGCCACCTTCCAACCATCCACCCCGAGCCTCCCCTTCATGTCCTTCGACATCGGCTCATCCCCAGCCTCCACTTCCTTCACCACCCCCAACAGCCCCCTTTCTACGCATAAGCTGGTTTTCTACGCCTAAGCACTTCTTCAACAAACAACTAGTTTCATTCGACTACAAAGATCCATCATCTAACACAAGATTTAAAAATAAAAAATAAAAAAAATAATCGAACACCCAAACACCCTCAAATATCATATTCATCCTCTCCTTCTCCAATCTCCAGATCCCTTCCACCCTAATCCAAGAAACCATCACCATGTCGTCAAAAAAGGAATTCACGGTGCCCCCAGTGATCTTCCCATCATCATCAGGGGGCGGCCCCCAACGCCGTCTCCCAACAGCCCCCTTCCAACCATCCACCCCGAGCCTCCCCTTCATGTCCTTCGACATCGGCTCATCCCCAGCCTCCACTTCCTTCACCACCCCCAACAGCCCCCTTTCTACGCATAAGCTGGTTTTCTACGCCTAAGCACTTCTTCAACAAACAACTAGTTTCATTCGACTACAAAGATCCATCATCTAACACAAGATTTAAAAAATAAAAAAAATAAAAAATAATAATCGAACTCCCAAACACCCTCAAATATCATATTCATCCTCTCCTTCTCCAATCTCCAGATCCCTTCCACCCTAATCCAAGAAACCATCACCATGTCGTCAAAAAAGGAATTCACGGTGCCCCCAGTGATCTTCCCATCATCATCAGGGGGCGGCCCCCAACGCCGTCTCCCAACAGCCCCCTTCCAACCATCCACCCCGAGCCTCCCCTTCATGTCCTTCGACATCGGCTCATCCCCAGCCTCCACTTCCTTCACCACCCCCAACAGCCCCCTTTCTACGCATAAGCTGGTTTTCTACGCCTAAGCACTTCTTCAACAAACAACTAGTTTCATTCGACTACAAAGATCCATCATCTAACACAAGATTTAAAAAAAATAAAAATAAAAAAATAATCGAACTCCCAAACACCCTCAAATATCATATTCATCCTCTCCTTCTCCAATCTCCAGATCCCTTCCACCCTAATCCAAGAAACCATCACCATGTCGTCAAAAAAGGAATTCACGGTGCCCCCAGTGATCTTCCCATCATCATCAGGGGGCGGCCCCCAACGCCGTCTCCCAACAGCCCCCTTCCAACCATCCACCCCGAGCCTCCCCTTCATGTCCTTCGACATCGGCTCATCCCCAGCCTCCACTTCCTTCACCACCCCCAACAGCCCCCTTTCTACGCATAAGCTGGTTTTCTACGCCTAAGCACTTCTTCAACAAACAACTAGTTTCATTCGACTACAAAGATCCATCATCTAACACAAGATTTAAAAAATAAAAATAAAAATAAAAATAATCGAACTCCCAAACACCCTCAAATATCATATTCATCCTCTCCTTCTCCAATCTCCAGATCCCTTCCACCCTAATCCAAGAAACCATCACCATGTCGTCAAAAAAGGAATTCACGGTGCCCCCAGTGATCTTCCCATCATCATCAGGGGGCGGCCCCCAACGCCGTCTCCCAACAGCCCCCTTCCAACCATCCACCCCGAGCCTCCCCTTCATGTCCTTCGACATCGGCTCATCCCCAGCCTCCACTTCCTTCACCACCCCCAACAGCCCCTTTCTACGCATAAGCTGGTTTTCTACGCCTAAGCACTTCTTCAACAAACAACTAGTTTCATTCGACTACAAAGATCCATCATCTAACACAAGATTTAAAAAATAAAATAAATAAAAAATAAAAAATAATCGAACTCCCAAACACCCTCAAATATCATATTCATCCTCTCCTTCTCCAATCTCCAGATCCCTTCCACCCTAATCCAAGAAACCATCACCATGTCGTCAAAAAAGGAATTCACGGTGCCCCCAGTGATCTTCCCATCATCATCAGGGGGCGGCCCCCAACGCCGTCTCCCAACAGCCCCCTTCCAACCATCCACCCCGAGCCTCTCCTTCATGTCCTTCGACATCGGCTCATCCCCAGCCTCCACTTCCTTCACCACCCCCAACAGCCCCCTTTCTACGCATAAGCTGGTTTTCTACGCCTAAGCACTTCTTCAACAAACAACTAGTTTCATTCGACTACAAAGATCCATCATCTAACACAAGATTTAAAAATAAAAAATAAAAATAAAAATAATCGAACTCCCAAACACCCTCAAATATCATATTCATCCTCTCCTTCTCCAATCTCCAGATCCCTTCCACCCTAATCCAAGAAACCATCACCATGTCGTCAAAAAAGGAATTCACGGTGCCCCCAGTGATCTTCCCATCATCATCAGGGGGCGGCCCCCAACGCCGTCTCCCAACAGCCCCCTTCCAACCATCCACCCCGAGCCTCCCCTTCATGTCCTTCGACATCGGCTCATCCCCAGCCTCCACTTCCTTCACCACCCCCAACAGCCCCCTTTCTACGCATAAGCTGGTTTTCTACGCCTAAGCACTTCTTCAACAAACAACTAGTTTCATTCGACTACAAAGATCCATCATCTAACACAAGATTTAAAAAATAAAATAAATAAAAATAAAAATAATCGAACTCCCAAACACCCTCAAATATCATATTCATCCTCTCCTTCTCCAATCTCCAGATCCCTTCCACCCTAATCCAAGAAACCATCACCATGTCGTCAAAAAAGGAATTCACGGTGCCCCCAGTGATCTTCCCATCATCATCAGGGGGCGGCCCCCAACGCCGTCTCCCAACAGCCCCCTTCCAACCATCCACCCCGAGCCTCCCCTTCATGTCCTTCGACATCGGCTCATCCCCAGCCTCCACTTCCTTCACCACCCCCAACAGCCCCCTTTCTACGCATAAGCTGGTTTTCTACGCCTAAGCACTTCTTCAACAAACAACTAGTTTCATTCGACTACAAAGATTCCATCATCTAACACAAGATTTAAAAAAATAATAAAAATAAAAAATAATCGAACTCCCAAACACCCTCAAATATCATATTCATCCTCTCCTTCTCCAATCTCCAGATCCCTTCCACCCTAATCCAAGAAACCATCACCATGTCGTCAAAAAAGGAATTCACGGTGCCCCCAGTGATCTTCCCATCATCATCAGGGGGCGGCCCCCAACGCCGTCTCCCAACAGCCCCCTTCCAACCATCCACCCCGAGCCTCCCCTTCATGTCCTTCGACATCGGCTCATCCCCAGCCTCCACTTCCTTCACCACCCCCAACAGCCCCCTTTCTACGCATAAGCTGGTTTTCTACGCCTAAGCACTTCTTCAACAAACAACTAGTTTCATTCGACTACAAAGATCCATCATCTAACACAAGATTTAAAAAAAATAATAAAAATAAAAATAATCGAACTCCCAAACACCCTCAAATATCATATTCATCCTCTCCTTCTCCAATCTCCAGATCCCTTCCACCCTAATCCAAGAAACCATCACCATGTCGTCAAAAAAGGAATTCACGGTGCCCCCAGTGATCTTCCCATCATCATCAGGGGGCGGCCCCCAACGCCGTCTCCCAACAGCCCCCTTCCAACCATCCACCCCGAGCCTCCCCTTCATGTCCTTCGACATCGGCTCATCCCCAGCCTCCACTTCCTTCACCACCCCCAACAGCCCCCTTTCTACGCATAAGCTGGTTTTCTACGCCTAAGCACTTCTTCAACAAACAACTAGTTTCATTCGACTACAAAGATCCATCATCTAACACAAGATTTAAAAAATAAAATAATAAAAAATAAAAATAATCGAACTCCCAAACACCCTCAAATATCATATTCATCCTCTCCTTCTCCAATCTCCAGATCCCTTCCACCCTAATCCAAGAAACCATCACCATGTCGTCAAAAAAGGAATTCACGGTGCCCCCAGTGATCTTCCCATCATCATCAGGGGGCGGCCCCCAACGCCGTCTCCCAACAGCCCCCTTCCAACCATCCACCCCGAGCCTCCCCTTCATGTCCTTCGACATCGGCTCATCCCCAGCCTCCACTTCCTTCACCACCCCCAACAGCCCCTTTCTACGCATAAGCTGGTTTTCTACGCCTAAGCACTTCTTCAACAAACAACTAGTTTCATTCGACTACAAAGATCCATCATCTAACACAAGATTTAAAAAAAATAAAAAATAAAAATAATAATCGAACTCCCAAACACCCTCAAATATCATATTCATCCTCTCCTTCTCCAATCTCCAGATCCCTTCCACCCTAATCCAAGAAACCATCACCATGTCGTCAAAAAAGGAATTCACGGTGCCCCCAGTGATCTTCCCATCATCATCAGGGGGCGGCCCCCAACGCCGTCTCCCAACAGCCCCCTTCCAACCATCCACCCCGAGCCTCCCCTTCATGTCCTTCGACATCGGCTCATCCCCAGCCTCCACTTCCTTCACCACCCCCAACAGCCCCCTTTCTACGCATAAGCTGGTTTTCTACGCCTAAGCACTTCTTCAACAAACAACTAGTTTCATTCGACTACAAAGATCCATCATCTAACACAAGATTTAAAAAAATAAAAAATAAAAATAATAATCGAACTCCCAAACACCCTCAAATATCATATTCATCCTCTCCTTCTCCAATCTCCAGATCCCTTCCACCCTAATCCAAGAAACCATCACCATGTCGTCAAAAAAGGAATTCACGGTGCCCCCAGTGATCTTCCCATCATCATCAGGGGGCGGCCCCCAACGCCGTCTCCCAACAGCCCCCTTCCAACCATCCACCCCGAGCCTCCCCTTCATGTCCTTCGACATCGGCTCATCCCCAGCCTCCACTTCCTTCACCACCCCCAACAGCCCCCTTTCTACGCATAAGCTGGTTTTCTACGCCTAAGCACTTCTTCAACAAACAACTAGTTTCATTCGACTACAAAGATCCATCATCTAACACAAGATTTAAAAAATAAATAAATAAAAAATAAAATAATCGAACTCCCAAACACCCTCAAATATCATATTCATCCTCTCCTTCTCCAATCTCCAGATCCCTTCCACCCTAATCCAAGAAACCATCACCATGTCGTCAAAAAAGGAATTCACGGTGCCCCCAGTGATCTTCCCATCATCATCAGGGGGCGCCCCCAACGCCGTCTCCCAACAGCCCCCTTCCAACCATCCACCCCGAGCCTCCCCTTCATGTCCTTCGACATCGGCTCATCCCCAGCCTCCACTTCCTTCACCACCCCCAACAGCCCCCTTTCTACGCATAAGCTGGTTTTCTACGCCTAAGCACTTCTTCAACAAACAACTAGTTTCATTCGACTACAAAGATCCATCATCTAACACAAGATTTAAAAAATAAATAAATAAAAAATAAAATAATCGAACTCCCAAACACCCTCAAATATCATATTCATCCTCTCCTTCTCCAATCTCCAGATCCCTTCCACCCTAATCCAAGAAACCATCACCATGTCGTCAAAAAAGGAATTCACGGTGCCCCCAGTGATCTTCCCATCATCATCAGGGGGCGGCCCCCAACGCCGTCTCCCAACAGCCCCCTTCCAACCATCCACCCCGAGCCTCCCCTTCATGTCCTTCGACATCGGCTCATCCCCAGCCTCCACTTCCTTCACCACCCCCAACAGCCCCCTTTCTACGCATAAGCTGGTTTTCTACGCCTAAGCACTTCTTCAACAAACAACTAGTTTCATTCGACTACAAAGATCCATCATTAACACAAGATTTAAAAAATAAATAAAATAAAAATAAATAATCGAACTCCCAAACACCCTCAAATATCATATTCATCCTCTCCTTCTCCAATCTCCAGATCCCTTCCACCCTAATCCAAGAAACCATCACCATGTCGTCAAAAAAGGAATTCACGGTGCCCCCTAGTGATCTTCCCATCATCATCAGGGGGCGGCCCCCAACGCCGTCTCCCAACAGCCCCCTTCCAACCATCCACCCCGAGCCTCCCCTTCATGTCCTTCGACATCGGCTCATCCCCAGCCTCCACTTCCTTCACCACCCCCAACAGCCCCCTTTCTACGCATAAGCTGGTTTTCTACGCCTAAGCACTTCTTCAACAAACAACTAGTTTCATTCGACTACAAAGATCCATCATCTAACACAAGATTTAAAAAATAATAAATAAAATAATAATCGAACTCCCAAACACCCTCAAATATCATATTCATCCTCTCCTTCTCCAATCTCCAGATCCCTTCCACCCTAATCCAAGAAACCATCACCATGTCGTCAAAAAAGGAATTCACGGTGCCCCCAGTGATCTTCCCATCATCATCAGGGGGCGGCCCCCAACGCCGTCTCCCAACAGCCCCCTTCCAACCATCCACCCCGAGCCTCCCCTTCATGTCCTTCGACATCGGCTCATCCCCAGCCTCCACTTCCTTCACCACCCCCAACAGCCCCCTTTCTACGCATAAGCTGGTTTTCTACGCCTAAGCACTTCTTCAACAAACAACTAGTTTCATTCGACTACAAAGATCCATCATCTAACACAAGATTTAAAAAATAAATAAATAAAAAATAAAAATAATCGAACTCCCAAACACCCTCAAATATCATATTCATCCTCTCCTTCTCCAATCTCCAGATCCCTTCCACCCTAATCCAAGAAACCATCACCATGTCGTCAAAAAAGGAATTCACGGTGCCCCCAGTGATCTTCCCATCATCATCAGGGGGCGGCCCCCAACGCCGTCTCCCAACAGCCCCCTTCCAACCATCCACCCCGAGCCTCCCCTTCATGTCCTTCGACATCGGCTCATCCCCAGCCTCCACTTCCTTCACCACCCCCAACAGCCCCCTTTCTACGCATAAGCTGGTTTTCTACGCCTAAGCACTTCTTCAACAAACAACTAGTTTCATTCGACTACAAAGATCCATCATCTAACACAAGATTTAAAAAAATAAAAATAAAATAATAAATAATCGAACTCCCAAACACCCTCAAATATCATATTCATCCTCTCCTTCTCCAATCTCCAGATCCCTTCCACCCTAATCCAAGAAACCATCACCATGTCGTCAAAAAAGGAATTCACGGTGCCCCCAGTGATCTTCCCATCATCATCAGGGGGCGGCCCCCAACGCCGTCTCCCAACAGCCCCCTTCCAACCATCCACCCCGAGCCTCCCCTTCATGTCCTTCGACATCGGCTCATCCCCAGCCTCCACTTCCTTCACCACCCCAACAGCCCCCTTTCTACGCATAAGCTGGTTTTCTACGCCTAAGCACTTCTTCAACAAACAACTAGTTTCATTCGACTACAAAGATCATCATCTAACACAAGATTTAAAAAATAAAAAAATAAAAATAATAATCGAACTCCCAAACACCCTCAAATATCATATTCATCCTCTCCTTCTCCAATCTCCAGATCCCTTCCACCCTAATCCAAGAAACCATCACCATGTCGTCAAAAAAGGAATTCACGGTGCCCCCAGTGATCTTCCCATCATCATCAGGGGGCGGCCCCCAACGCCGTCTCCCAACAGCCCCCTTCCAACCATCCACCCCGAGCCTCCCCTTCATGTCCTTCGACATCGGCTCATCCCCAGCCTCCACTTCCTTCACCACCCCCAACAGCCCCCTTTCTACGCATAAGCTGGTTTTCTACGCCTAAGCACTTCTTCAACAAACAACTAGTTTCATTCGACTACAAAGATCCATCATCTAACACAAGATTTAAAAAAATAAAAATAAATAATCGAACTCCCAAACACCCTCAAATATCATATTCATCCTCTCCTTCTCCAATCTCCAGATCCCTTCCACCCTAATCCAAGAAACCATCACCATGTCGTCAAAAAAGGAATTCACGGTGCCCCCAGTGATCTTCCCATCATCATCAGGGGGCGGCCCCCAACGCCGTCTCCCAACAGCCCCCTTCCAACCATCCACCCCGAGCCTCCCCTTCATGTCCTTCGACATCGGCTCATCCCCAGCCTCCACTTCCTTCACCACCCCCAACAGCCCCCTTTCTACGCATAAGCTGGTTTTCTACGCCTAAGCACTTCTTCAACAAACAACTAGTTTCATTCGACTACAAAGATCCATCATCTAACACAAGATTTAAAAAATAAATAAATAAAAATAAAATAATCGAACTCCCAAACACCCTCAAATATCATATTCATCCTCTCCTTCTCCAATCTCCAGATCCCTTCCACCCTAATCCAAGAAACCATCACCATGTCGTCAAAAAAGGAATTCACGGTGCCCCCAGTGATCTTCCCATCATCATCAGGGGGCGGCCCCCAACGCCGTCTCCCAACAGCCCCCTTCCAACCATCCACCCCGAGCCTCCCCTTCATGTCCTTCGACATCGGCTCATCCCCAGCCTCCACTTCCTTCACCACCCCCAACAGCCCCCTTTCTACGCATAAGCTGGTTTTCTACGCCTAAGCACTTCTTCAACAAACAACTAGTTTCATTCGACTACAAAGATCCATCATCTAACACAAGATTTAAAAAATAAATAAATAAAAATAATAATCGAACTCCCAAACACCCTCAAATATCATATTCATCCTCTCCTTCTCCAATCTCCAGATCCCTTCCACCCTAATCCAAGAAACCATCACCATGTCGTCAAAAAAGGAATTCACGGTGCCCCCAGTGATCTTCCCATCATCATCAGGGGGCGGCCCCCAACGCCGTCTCCCAACAGCCCCCTTCCAACCATCCACCCCGAGCCTCCCCTTCATGTCCTTCGACATCGGCTCATCCCCAGCCTCCACTTCCTTCACCACCCCCAACAGCCCCCTTTCTACGCATAAGCTGGTTTTCTACGCCTAAGCACTTCTTCAACAAACAACTAGTTTCATTCGACTACAAAGATCCATCATCTAACACAAGATTTAAAAAAATAATAATAATAATAATAATAATAATAATAATAATAATAATAATAATAATCATAATAATAATAATAATAATAATAATAATAATAATAATAATAATAATAATAATAATAATAATATTGGATATGGGTTTCTCCCCTTCTCTTTTTCTTCTTTTGGAGAACTTGAGAAAGATGCAGTCACCTTACTTAAGCGTATTCGACGATTCTCTATGACCCAG